>JAAAYG020008285.1:10482-23167 GCA_009936455.2 Tomocerus minor | reverse complement strand
TTCATCACTGTATCATATCCAGGAATTGACTAAAATGATGGCCTGTCCATGCCCTTTTCATCCAAATAGCCTCAAAGTACGGCCTATCAATTTGTGCTAATATAATTTAACTTAGAAATTGATTTACTGTTAGTTTCTATTATAGAGCTAATAATATTATGTGTATGAAAAGGATATTGTCTAGTAAGTTCGGTGAGAAGTTGATGAATGGGCATGAAGATGATGTGAGTGATGAGGAAGTCATCGAGGAAGAGATCAGTATCCCCAGCAGCAGAAGCTCGACGTCCACTGGCATCATACGATGATCGATCTCGACCATCTAAACGTGTTTCCAGTAAATGCTCGAGCATTTTGGCAGGACTTCCAGCCATGACGCTGTATCTGAAAAGGAAACAAGACAACACGTGCAGGTTCATTGAAATTACGATAACAATACATACATTCTGAAATTTATCGATGGTTACACAATTGAAAATATACTTTATATAAACCTCATTGTAATTCCGTTACTATCGTGTGGAAAAGGAGAGAAAGTTATGGTTGGGAAGGGAAAAGGAGCTTAGTAATTGTAACAGACACGTAATCAAGCATCTGCAAGAGCAACCAGAGAATAGAGCAGAAGATACTTAAAGTAAACCCAAAAGTTGGGAAATAACTAAAGGTAAGACATATGAAGTAGGATAGAAAATGGAGGATGTGATCTAATGTATAATTCATGTTAACAATGTATGCTGCATTTTTGAGAATAGAAATGCAGATGCCCATATACACTTTCACTACTTTCACTAACAGTCGATAAAGATATTGTGGCCTGTGTGTAACAACTTCACTTTACACATGAATAGCCTTTGTCAAAATTACCATACATGATACTATGTGCGTATTTACTAAAGATATGCTCATAAAAGTAATATAAGAAGCTCTTCACATTTGTTTTCAAGTGATGTATGTACAATGTACATATGGATGCACATATGTAAAGGATAAGTATACACTCGCTTTTCATTCTTCTGAAGAATGTGAAGTAACCCGCTAGCTATATTTTATTAAGTTGTGAGATATACCTTTAAAGATTAGAAAGGAGAAAGAACTATGATAAAACTAGTCTTTTGTGGCATCTCCCGCATATTGCTACGTCCTGAATGAGTGAATACTGACTGATATATTATATTCACTTCCCGCTTACAAAATACCTAGCACTACCTACTCCTACCAACAAAACTAAAAGCCTGAACAAATAAAGCAACCTACTGCGTATACGTACTCTTCAATATTTTATCATATCTTTTCTAGATAGGAAAGATGGGAAGAAGTAGGAACAGTAGGAAGTCATATTATTGCCGTCTTGAGGCTCAAAATGTATCTCTTACCCTCTTCCCTCAAGAAACTACAAACATCATGTATAGTGCATTCTTACATTACTATTGCATTGCTGTGTGGATGGAAAATGAGGATGGATGAGGCTAAAGAACAAGACAAATACAATATTTCCAGCGCATAAGCACTACCACGTACTTCCATCCAACATTCTGTCTAAAAAACAGATTCAAGATTGAACATCATTCAACTCACTGCCACCAAAACCAGTCACTATTTACTTTTTTACCACATAATTTCCCTACATTCATAAAACATGGATAAAACTCAAATTGTGGCCCTTGGCTAATGATAATAATGCTTTTTAATGAAAGTATGTTTTCTGTTATTTTTATTATAGGATACCTGACGCAAAATAGATTTTTTTCTCGGATTCTTTGACATTTCACCCTTTTTCCCTACAAAGATAGCATGTAATATAGATACTAAATTCTGAGGAATGTATATATTTCCAGCTACGTCAGCATTTTGAATGCAATTTGTCATGCATTCAAAAAGATCCTCTTGAAAACCTGCAGGAAATGTACACTACCTTATGACCATTAGTCATGTATTTCCATTTTGAAAAGGATGTTCTATTGCTTTTGATGAAAATCTGACAATCAGACACGTGCAGTTCGTGCTTTTACAGTAAATGTAATAAATGTATATTCCATTTCAAAAAGAATACTTGAACTAGCTGAACTGCAGGAAAAATTCTCGGAATAAGGCATTAATGCAAGGAAAAGTATCTCCTATCACTTATGTTGCAGTGAATTGAGCTGAATCAGTCATGGATTCAATGGTATATGGATAATGTAGTTTATATCTACATCCATTTACATATTACAGTAGTGGATAAAATAAAACTTCTCTAAATAAAACTTCCGATAATACGTATTAGATTTAAAAAATAGTCATAATAATCCTATTTGCTTTTAATAGCACATTCTGATCTACACAATGACTGTTTTAGCCTAGTATCTTTACTTCCTCTATCCAAATAAGTTGCTTTTAATTATCTTCCTCCCACGTCCCCTATAAAGTCTTTGTTTACAAACTCCAACAAAACTAAAAAAATATATCACAACAGTCACGAAGTATAACAGGATTATTTAGAGTGCTTATTATGACGTTGTATGTATGTATTTCTTTGTCTAAATATTTCATGAACAAAAGCTATTTTTACGAGATGCTAGAGAAAAGTTGCTGAGATTGGAGTTTTTCAATAATTCCATTTTGTATATCGTAGCGCATAAAATTCTGCATATGCTTACTAAGAACTCGACGAGGATGAATTATTTCGTCATAATGAGGATTCTATAGTTTATTTATACTTGTAATTCATCTAGGCTGCATATACTTCTTATTATGACAACTAGTACTGCGTATTTCATCCAGAATGCTGCATCAATGCTTATTATATTATGATAACTGCGTATTTTAGTTTCACAAGGCTCTTTACCCCAGAAATGTAATTTTAAGGAAAGTTAGGCCAAGGAAAATTGAGGTACTTACTTGAAATGCGAATAGGGATTGGCGTTGTTGGCAGAGATTTTTTCCAGAACGAGTACATCCTGTCCATGTTCTTTGAGTCGCACAGTGTTCGCTTCAACATCACGCAGAATCCTATTGAAGTCATCTTTGTCCACTCGAAGGAAATGGCAATTATCCTCTCGGAGTACTATAGTGGCAGCTCTATAACCAAACAATACAGAAAAATATTAAAAAACTTTTCATATTAATCTACTTCAATCTGGTATTTTTGTGTAGATGCAAAATATACACAGGTACCAACAGTAATATATAACGCAATCCTCATTTTCCATCTCAATTCCCTCATACAAAATAATTCTAAAGTATTGTTTGAAATCATACATCCTCCTAATAATTCTCTTCTTGGGAATCGACTACGCCATAGATATTTTAGTAATCAACTAGCATCAACATAAAAGCCGTTTCAACAGGTTCTAGTTCTTAGAAGCGTAAAGCGTGGATGAAAATCAGAGATTTTCGGAATCAGAGCATTGGATTTTATTTGTTTCTCAGTTTTGAAACTTAATTCGGTCTATATAATAAAGATATAGTTTATATTGTAGTGTAGAGTTATTTTTATGAACAGGATGAATGAAAAGAAAAACAGGAGAAAGTTATCCGAAAATGTCAACTCAAATATCATTAGCAAAACATCCGTTTCCTTTTGTTTTTCCTGCCAAGAGCATTTGTCGGTACTCAACTTCTTACGTATAAGAGTCATTAGGTTAGTGTAAGCTGTTTGCTTGTATTATATACTTAGGAGTAGCTACATCCTTCTCAATGCTCAGCTAGTTGAACTAAAAGTCTGCTAACACTGCGACATTCAAACTTGTTAGCAATGCCATTTTCGTTAAGAAAAAAGAAATGCTCTGGTAGTATAACCTCAAGACCTGCTCCGTCATAACGAAAGAAACTTCACAACTAAAAATCTTCATTAGTTTTTTCCTTTTATTTGTTTACCATTTAATGCTATAAATAAGTCAAGAAGAAGATGAATCTGTACAAAGTGGGAATGCTCCACATAGGTAGCAAAGAGAAAATATTATATCCTGAAGAAAGGTCAAAGGTCTAATACCCAACCCCATAATGTTAGGAAGTGCTGTTTTAGAAACTTCTTCAAAAACACACCCACCACCTTAATGACTAAAATGTAAACTGACATATTAAGTGAATTTCATCGTTACTTTAAACACCCAGTAGACAATATTAGGATTTCATTTTATAAAAGTTCTCTACACCAACGCAAACGGACGAACCAAACAATATTCAGTTATAATATCCTACAACAAGCAAATCAAATATTAAAACCTCCTCCTCATCAGAATCATAAAGAAGACTAACAAAAAACAACAACCATACAGTATTAACGAGCCAGATCTTTTTAAGAGCATACAAGAGAAATGAGAAACCAAAAAGGAATATCACAAATAACCCTCTCGTTCGTAATTTTTTTCTGTAAGAAATGGTCTTTCCAACTCTAGTTTTAGACATTTAATCAGTAAAATCAATAATATTATTGTTTGTTTTCTACTTTACGTTTTCGTTAAAAACAGATTGATGAAAATGTATTTGGTTTGTAGTTGGTAGGATAATGATAATAAAGCGCTCAGTGTTAACGAGAAAGGAAATCGAACATTGGAAATATAGAAGTACCTATCAAAGTCTTTTTTAATTACACACGGTAACAATAAAATTTTGGTTTTCTATTGTACTTGCCTTTTCAATTCAAGCCATGCATGGCACACTGGTTCTGAGATATGAAGATGGGGAAACGTTGTTCATACCCCCAATGTTTTGCTTTCTTTAACTATATTTACCATGTAGGTACTAAAAACTTTCTCAATTATTTCATTTATTTAATTCAAATTATATTGTATGTAGTACTATTGCAGTACTCCTAATGCGTGGAAAGTCGAAGAACTAAGTTCCTTTCGATCTATTCAAAGACATACATCATTTATGTTTGAGAGAAAGTTTCAAACTGTTGTGCTACGTGTATTGTCTGTAACATTATATATAGGTAGTCAGCAGGCTGTGTCGTCGCCACAAGTTGAGAGTTATTTAAACGGAACAGCAGCTGCAAGGATCGGAGGTAACATACAGGATATCAATAATTAAATGGCCCCGTCGATTTGTAGGACTATAGGCTGACATTTCATGCGAAAAGCTATGCTTCACTTCATAAATTGTTGTAAGTGAAATTATCAATTCTTTATTTCTTTTCCGCAGTACAGCTGCAGCGAATAGAAATCTCAAGTGAGTACCAACTCCTGTCTCAAGTCTCAGCCATTGCTTGGCATTAAAAATTCATTGTCTGATCACACAACTTTTAAAGAAAACTTGTGCTCAAAGTGGTCAAAGTAACAATTATAAAGGTCTGTGTAGTTAGCTAATTAGTTAAAGTCTACTTCTTAATTATTTAAACGTAATTAGACGTTTTAATGCATCACTGCTAACTTAATGGTAAAAATATTGGAGAGGAATGACTGTTGTGTGTAATTTTGTCCTATAAAATTGCTCCTTACGTTGTTTGGTTTTCCCTTCATTTTAAATGTGCTATTAGATTGTCTATCAGCATTTACTAACACATTTCATATTGAATAGGAAAAGGAAACTAAACTTTCGCAAATAATATTTGAAAATAAATTATAAACACTACAAATAAATAATTCTTTTCTGTAATTGCTGTTAGTTTATCGTGTATTCTCAACAGAAACATTTTTATTTCAATATTGAAGAAACTTGACAATTATTTCTGAACTTTATAGGAGTATATCGCACTCTACTTTACGTTGTAGTGTGCACGTGACATTGTGCCACTGCACTGCACTGTAAGTACCTACGGGGTAAAATGCTAAACTAATTGCTAGTAGGTACCATGCTTTTGGAAGATGCCTGAAGAATAAGGTTTTATTTTATTCATAACCTGGTTTAGGTATGAAATGAGTTGCGAAGTAAGTTGGTGGGCAGACAATTGAATTTAATCCACCCAAGGCGAAAAGTAAATGAGTGTGTTGAAGTGCCTATTCTTCTTAATAATGGTTGTATGATTATGAATCATGAATGCGTAGGTATTATGTTGGTCTATTATGTACACTGCATTATATTATAGTAGCTGTGTATAGTGTATAGATATTACAGATATGCCATGCTTTGTATTGTGCTTCACAGAAACTCGTGAGATTTACAAGTTATGGTATGCATTATTGTGTTCATTATTTACATTTAGCTCATCAAGTTTAAAGAACTATTGTTCCTTCTTTAGACTAGAAATCTACTTTAGTATCTTATGAAAAGAAGTTCTACTTTATTAGTTCCTCGTCTGTTCTGTGTCTGCATGCTCCTGTAATTTCTGGACTTTGTATATTCTCTATCAGGTTTTGTTCGACTCCAACATTTATGTATATTGAACAACATAGACATAGAATGAAATAAACTTTGAATTTGCTATTTCTCAGATAGCTGTACTTTGTAATTAATAGTTGTGACCATTCAGTTCGCTTCTCTTTTGTATCAATGAATGCGAATATTAATGTGTAATAATCAATACCGCAACAACGCTACTACATAACGCAATTAAAGAGCTTCTTCTGATAGCGTGCAAAATTGAAATAAGGGAAACTGGTTATATGTCATTGCGTACACTTAAATGTGGTTACTGGTTCAGTTTACTGTATCAAAAACGTTTTATATGGGGATTATAAACTAAAATGAACATTTTATGTATTCCAATCCTAGAATTTAGATAAAGATAACTAGTATGAAACGATGCGTAATTTGCGGATGCGGTATCAGTACTAATAGTGTCTTGTTCATTATGAACTGTGGAATATTTTCAAAATAAAAATAAACTTAATTTTCATCTGTTAATAAGATGTAAGTGTAGGATAAAATTAATTGTTTTACAATTTCTTTACGTATTGGGAAGTGTTACCAATGAATCGTTTAAAAAGATGGAGATAGCTACTGGCACAATGCATGTGGAATAAAACTGTAGGTTAGTTAGCTAAAACTTAAAGTAAACATTTGAAACAGGGTCAACTTGAAATTACTATTGTTTCGCAGCAGAGCATTTGCGCAGGGACCTCATTTCTGCTCTTTAACTTCATTACACTGTGAGTGACATGACATTAAGCTCTGCAAATCTGTTCAAATATCTACCACCATACCACATCCAATTTCCTATTAAGCTTATCACAGATTCTTGGTTTGTGATCGTCTGCGATAACCATAATGAATGACAAAAAATTAAATGAATTGAGTTATAATACTGTCTCAAACCTATTGCTAAGGATAAGACTATAATATTCATACTGAGTCACTTCGGCATCCGCATCCGGCATCCCGGAATAAACATTTTCGAAAACAGAAAAGCAATTTTTGGAGTTTTTGAGTACATTCATTCAGTTTCACAGTTAGTCGAGAAAATAGCAACTATTCAAGTAGTCAAAACTACACATGCCCATTGTCCGTAAGTCATCGCAAAAACGACTGAAAGTTTATATGTATTTCCTAAATGAGGTAGAGATGATTTTTGTCCACAATATTGTTATCAACAATTCAGACAGAACTAGCATACAATGATATAAATTACAACGTATATAGTGATTGCATTCAGTTGTTTCTTGTGAAACTTCGTTTGTTGTAATAGTTGTCTTGTGAAATTCTGACAAATTTACTCCAATCCTATACTTATATATTCAGAATGGTATTACATCTGCTTTCTCCTTTAAAAGGAAAATACGTGGAATTACATCCATCAAGTTTCAAAACCTGTAAAGCTATCAGCAAGAGTCATTTTCACGAGATTTAGTAGATAGGTATGTGCGGATTATAATATTATAAAGTTATAATCATAGAATCTAAGTTGATTACAAGTTGGGATAAAGCTACGACAACCTTCAAAATCACTTCAATTTATATCTGTTTTACTCCTCAATACAGAATCTATAAATCTGAAGTACACTTATTTCAGATTAGATTCAGATTTTAACTGGTGTGTTTATATTTCAATATAGATATATAGTTACGGAGACGATTTTGAGACAGATGAAAACGTTTCCCAGATATGTTTGTATCTCTATACATTATAGTATTCATTAGCACAAATATAAATGGATGCTCTCATTCTGCACGTTGTGACTGAGAGATGTTATAAGTAGCAGTAGGTAGAATAAAGTTAGAGAGATCTCCTGCAGATGTGACAAGAGTAGTAAAGTCAGTCTGGCAATGAATATAATATATTGTCTTGAACAAAAGACAACTGAGTGGTTGCCAGTATAGCAGGAGCACATAGTAAAACCAGCAATCAACCAGTCAGTTCGCCTGTTCATCAATTCCTAAGGATTCCCTGCAGGAAACCACAGTTGACAATCAGCGAACTTCATACTAACTACCTACTTAGCTAGGCAACCCTCGAGCTCTAACAACTACTGTACTCCATTCACACGATAAATAGCTGGAGTCAACTGTAGTCGTTGTACTACTGCGGTTATCAACAGTGTACTCCCACAGTCTTATAAACATAAATATCTCGCCTCTAATGCAATATGTATGTATTTGTGTATTTTTGCAGCCTCTTCTAACAGTTACGAGATAAAATGAAACAGCTAGTAGGGTTTAGACAGAGAATAGTATCTACAGTTCACAGGTTGATGCAAGCCATGAATTCAGTTAATAGAATGGGAGTTTGGGAGAAAGAAATAATAAAACGGATATAACTTGCATATGCGCTATCGGCTAGATCTACGTTCTATATTCGGTTTTATTCATTTGCTATTTATTTATGGATGCCTTCATGACAATAATGTTGCGAAAATCAGTTTGGCAAACTGAAAATCAATAATTGCCAACTATTAATATTATTTTAAGTATAAATATGTACAAATTTTGAGAAACTCGTCAAAAGAAACTTGTCTTTCATTTTTTAGAAGAGATTATTTGGATATTAAGAAATTGTAACGATAATTTTTATAAAATATTCGGGTTCGCCAAAAAGTATTTTGCCAAATTGAGGCGGTATCCACCTGTAACAGGTAGAATACAGTTGCTACAATTCGGAGAACTCATTCATGTGGAATTGGTGGTATTATCCTGACACAATATACATAATTCTTATGTAACGAGTGACTAACCATGAGGAGTATTTGGAAGTAGTGCTATAGGAAATGTAGATTCAAAGGATACAAAAACATAAAACGAAGGTTCATGCTGGGCACTAGACAAGGACAGTAGAAATATGTGTATGTAGCTTTTAGCCTCAGCCTCGTAAAACTACAAGTTGTTAGTTGATGTGAGGCTTTGCATTCAAGGTGATACAGATCTATAGATGCATAGATACATTTTATATATACATTTTATATATACATTTGCTCGACTTATCTGTGACCAACCACTTATCCTTACAAATTCACTTAGGAAGCTATCCGCGTTATGTGCCTTTCTCCCAGGATGCTCTATTCTACTTTGCCCATCTCTCTAAATGTTCCAGTTAAACCAGGCGGCTGGCAAAGTAAAAGAGCATTGAGTAAAAGTGTCTTGAAAAGCTAGTTGGGCCTTGAGACTCCTATATCTCCAGTATTAAATTAGATTACTCCATTTTATGACATAAATGGACGGCTACTCTAAGTAACTTTTACACAGAGGCAACATGCAAGAATTACAGAAACCCAGTGTTTAGTCTTTCCTGGATTCGAAAGCACTTTTTTATCTAAGCTACTTCGTGGAAAAGAAGCATAGTAGAAAGGAATCAACGAGTGGCATCAGTTATTACAGCCACACACTCATATAATGCAATGTCTCTCAACGATAAAAAGTAAAAGATTTGAGAAAATGCTCCAGACATTTTGACATAAGTAGCCCATAAATTTTTCATCCAACATCTCGTTTAACCTCCTCACAACCATTATACAAACCTAAAATATGAGTAGATGATAAGCGTGTAGAAGAGCGAACTGGAGAAAATCTTTTTATACTCAACCAGTAGATCATTTTCCTAGCTAATCAAATCAAAAATGACAAAAGCAAGACGAGCCTCTTCTCTTTTGCAACTTCTCCCATAGAATCACGTTCATCTCTCTTGTTTATAAAAATGTTTTTCAAGGTTTCCTTCGACTCATTCCCATTCTACTAAGGTTTCTCATTTTTTAGAAAGAGATTTGCTAATAAGCTGCCTAAATTGCACTATAGCTACGAATATTCATTATGCAATATCCGCAGAAGGACATCTTACAATGTTACCTTATTCATCGTATCTACAAGAGCAGAAGAATAACAGTATTCTTCAAAATCCTTGTTCTGGTAGTTAGAAGGACAGAATAGAGTGACTCACTTGAACTGTGTAGAGAGCATCTTAATTATTCAATGTATTATATGCTCCACGAGAAAAACACACCTTCTCCTACTGTCCTACTATTGACAATGTTAGAGCATTTAAAACTAGAAGTTCGTGAGAAATTAAGATAAGTATGCAAAGGAAATCTAGCCAGGAGGGACTCAAAATTATTCCGTTTCAGTTCATTATTCCGTCTTGCTACCTACATAATCTACCTTTCTAACGTTTCAGAGATTTCAACTCGACTAAAAGTTTTTTCTCTACTAAAATATATTTTTCATTTTAGACTTAACAGATTCCGGAGCTCTCATGTAAATAGACACAGCTAATAAATCAGGATAAAATTGACTTACCTTGGAGCATCGTTGACTAAGGCTAGTTTTCCGAAGTCGTCACCTTCGTAGAGGGATGTGACAGTACCTTTCCCTCGTATTACAACGTTAACAGAGCCTTTGAGGATGATATACCAGCTTTTCCCTTCATCTCCTTGATGGAACACTTTAAATTAATGAAAAGCATTTGGTAATTAGCATGCATAAGTAATTAGATCACAAACACTACATTGTCTCACTGTGGTACCCTATTCATCTGCAGGACACAAATAAGAAGATGAACAGCTTAACCCATCATTCACAATGGGAAACTTAAACAGTATATAAGGATAAGATTTTATTAGAGAATGGCAGATGACAGAGATATACGCAGCTAGGGGTTGAACATTGAAGACGGAGAGACTTACAAATGGTTCCGTTCGTTGGATGAGCCTCGAATACGATGACTCCAGCAAGTTCTCGCTTAACCGAATTAGAAAGATGAGCTAGAGCTTTAATATGAAGTAACTCCTCGTAAATCATCTCAAGGTCGTCTGTTGTTCTCTCGTAGGAAGGCTTTCTAAGAATAAGGCGCATGATAGCATCAGGAGCTCTTTGAGCCAAGTAGCCAAGCACTTCAGAGCATTTTGTGTCCGCTTCCCGTTCATCATCCGGACTGGGAAGTCCTCGTGACCACGATCGACTTGACAACTCGCTCTCAGCGTCTATCGTGAATCTATAGAAGATGTACTTGTCTCTAAACGGATGCTCCATCGTAACTGCACAAATCAAACACAATTCAATACCGTTAACAACCACACGTAAATATCCAACAATAAATCCACAGCACAGACACAATACAACATACAGTACCCTTATAGACAATTATTCTTACACTAAATTAAAAAATACATTTATTTTTAATAGACTAATAAAATAACATTTCCCTTCAAATATTGAAACTGTAACTGATTTGACTGTAGGGAATCTACGACGGAGTATTTATTTAAAATCCCTACATTTAATATATTAAAGAATTAGGTTAATTAATGGCATCCTTGTAAAATGTTACTATTGCATTTGTTACAAAAGCAGATTACTAATTGAATTAAGTTTCCACCTGAGAACTCATGCGAAAATCAGTCTATTATTCATTGTAACAGCAATTGTAGATTTTCTGTTGTTTTTCGTTAGAGAGAAATGTCATTTCATAAAATAATCTTTTGTAAAATATCACAGAATTCCCTGCATTATAAGTAGCACTTGTGTGAACACACCTATATTTTAAAGTTTTCCTTCCGGGAGTTCCATCTTCACTGCCGCATTTGTAAAAGCAGTACAGCATGCAAGCAAGGCAAGGATGTAATAGCATTATGATTTAACTGGACTACTTTTAAAAAGCAACTTTCGCGTCCGTATATAACGAACGGGATTTCACCTCGTTCTTAACAAAGAGGAACTTGAAGATTTGAACGTAGTGAAAATGGAATGAAATGCTGGAAGTTGGCATTCTCCTACTTGTGCACATTCAGACTTCAGACTCTGACTCAATTCAAGCGAACCAACAAAACTAACTCAAACTTTCGAGTTGGACTTTTTATTTATGCATTGCGTGGCAAACGGTACAACGAGCAGGAACATGGAATTTCGACGAGAGTTAGGAGAACAGCATTCAAGTAGATTCTTACCTATTATGACAGATAGTATAGAAGTTTCTGTATAGGTATAAATAGCGCATCTGTCTATTTATATATGACAGTGTGTGACTATCCCTACCTATACTTACCTACCTACCGCAGTGGAAATTGTCTCCTCTGTCACATTTCCTAATATTATTGCAAAATGAACATAATAAAAGGCAACTATTCAGCTAGAAATGCTAACTTAATGTTCACGAGTCATGCCCAACCAAACCAAGACGCTTACACGCTTAACTTTTCTACAAGTCTACAAGTACTTTGATGCTTTAACTATATATCTACATATATAGCATATATCTGTCATATAGCATATATTATTATCTGTATAATTCTTAGTCAATACAGAAGTTCTTTCTAGTGAATACCTAGCTAAAATGTAGGATTTCGTGAGTAAAGTGCGTTATAGTCAGTTGTAACTTTTAAATTGCCGTGAGCATAGAATTTCCTTT
>JAAAYG020008275.1:12620-25491 GCA_009936455.2 Tomocerus minor | reverse complement strand
CTAATCCGCTTAAAGTATGAAGGAAAGTTCCCGAAATGCTCTAAGTAAATCACTGCACTAGGCTAAAATAAAAATAATTTAATTAATTGCTCAAGCACTTAGCTTTAGAGAGGCCAGTAATATAATATGCTGCGTAAAAGTAATAGTAGGTATATGTAGGATTTTGTGTAATGTAGTAGGACGGACGGGAGATGAGATTTGGAAAGAAGGGCACATATTATAGGAAAGCAAGCCTAGTAGGTCTTTCTCCATTTATTTGATTATTGTTATTGTGAGAAGGAGAATGAAGAGGACGTTCTCCATCTGCTTCCTCCTCTTTCAGACTCAGGTACGTATGATGACATTAGAAATGAATATAGGAGACTACAGTGATTGTAATGTACAATAAGCTCTACATAATGCTGGAGCACTCAGCCAGATTTAGCCGAGCACATTACAGTCTCACTGAACTGAACAAATAGAATCTTGCCGTCAGAGTTGCGTTATACATTTTAAACGAATTATATTGTGAATGGAGCTCTCACTACTCATAATCAGTTCCTTTGCTGGGAAAGTGGAAAGAATGCGCACAGATTGAAACCTAAGAGACCACTTTACTTTCCTGTTGTGTCCTTGTTCCTTTTCTACTTTAAATCATAAAATCAACTGATAGGATAATGTAGACGAACTTTCTACGTGCACCTTACATTAGGACGTGGCTTACGTACTCTCCAGCAACACAATAGAAGACTTTAATCTAAAATCCCATGTACTACCAAACTAACCAAACTACCAACCAGATAAGCTCAACTTCTATTACGACACTATTTTTGACGGCTTGTTCCTTTATCCTACTCCAATAACAACTCAACCATTCTACTCATTCCTTACAGAATTTATTACGCTAATCTCTCGACTCTCCTCAAGGCTCATACATTTTATTTTCCACGTGCAAATAGACTATGTACAATACTGTCAAACCAGAAATAATATATTCCGATTTTCCTATATAATCAATTCTAAATGGAACGGTCTTCTTGACTACATAATTACATTTGACTCCATTTACGACATCTATATTGTCTTTTATTATTCATCTTTCACTTCTACTACTGACAGGTATTGCCACGGAATCGTCGTCGAAAGGATGTAAAACATTTTGAAAAAAAGGTATAACAATTTTTAATATATTATTTACATTAATATTTTAATATATAAGTTCGTGGATAAGATCCTATGATTTGCAATACATATATATAATCAGCATATTACCACAAATTCTACTAATAAAACGGCATCATTAAGCTGATTCTTTTAGAATAGCATTCACTTTCACCGCCAAGTATTTATTTCTAGTTAACTCTTGGGGATTTAATTGTTTTCTTATAAATATAATATTATCTCTTCTTACTGTTCTCAAATTAATGTTAAAAACGTCATAATTAGAACTAAGACTCTAAAATCGTAGGTGGTACACCCCTGCATTATTATTATCATCAACAATAAAGAGTATTAATGTTTTCGCAGAAGATAAAAGTACCCTAACTATAAACTATCCTTCCTTATAGCTTGCTTCGGCAACACCACTACATTTTACGAATCAATATATTATTATGCTGTATTCTGAGAAAATAAATAATAAATTATTTTTCCTTCAATTCAACATACGCGTATAATATTTCTGGCATGTAGGCGCGCATACTGACGTGTAGGCAGGCAGCAAAGCTTTTCTACGTGACTTCTACTGGGAATTCGATTTGCGTAGCAAACTGGAATTATTATAGCAAATATCAAATCTTAGTAAAAACTAAAAATGATATCTTGTTCTCAGGATTTATTTTCCTTGGGATATTAATGTGCAATCAGAATTTTTTAAGTTTCGTGTATATGAGTGCCCAGAGAAGATGAATTTCTGGTAACAACAGAGCTAAGCAAAAATTAGATTTCTGCTTTCGCCGAGAAATACTATAGAACTTTAGGTATTCCAGATTCTACTGCCTTATATACATAAGAAGACTCTGGAATTATTATTTTATATAATTAAAATCCTTGACGCTTCACTGTCTTGTTATTACAGGACCGATAGCATTTACAACTTCATAATTAGAAACTGAAATGACTCTTGATTGTTTTCTAGATGCTGCAGCGCAGACTAAACGCGTTATTTGCTTGAAGCTAAAAATAAATGCTATAGAATTGAGTTGTTATTTTGTTACGAAGCAAATAAGTAGCGCATAATTTTTCGTCACGTAACTTCAGGGCAATTTGCAATCAACAAAAGCTTCTAATTATGGTTGCATTAACCATACGATGAAAATGTAGTGCAGCATTATAGCATAACACCATCACCACTGTAATTATTTTTATTCGAGCACAAGCCATTCACAGAAAACTAAAATATAATATCAAACCATTAATTACATAGTATGCGGCAAAAAGGATTTTGATGGAACTTGTGAAATAATATGTCATCACGTTCCCGAGCGAATCTTTGTCACAAAGTCAAATAGTACTAAAGACTACAAATGACAGTTAAGATAGTAAATTAGGAACAGATACACTATATTGAGATTTATAATCATAGTCTTGGCATGTAATTACTGCATCTTGCGGCATCAAAGATTATTACAGTAGTTCGTGCCAAAACAAAAAGTAAGACAAAAAATCTTAAAGGATATCTTAAAATCTTAACATTTACTGAATTATGCAGAGATTTTATTGAAATTCTGTTATAAAATAGTGATTCAACAAAGATGACGCTACAAATAAATTAACTACATGTGACATCACCGGTAAGTAACTTAAACCTGCTCTTGGACCACAAAAATTAATCAAAACAGGAAATTGGAGGCATACTGTACAGCAGTCAAACTTACAAAACGAGAAGATTTCTAGTTTTTTGACAAAGTTACATTTTACTGGCAGCAATGAATGAGGTCGTTAGCACTATTATGTAGTTTAAGATCAATAATAATTAATATTCAATTAACTTCCAGATGGAATAGAAAAATGACGTCTTATGGGCCATTTCGTTCGTAGTGTTTTGTGCCACACAAATCAGAGCAATGATTTATTTACTATAAGGCACATACATGTTTTGCAAAAAGAAAAGCACCAAAGTATAATGGCTTTTAAAAGACTTTTTTGATCGGAATGACGCAAGGTAATAATTGCTATTCATGTATGTGTGCTGTTAAGATTCATCTTTTATTAGCACCGTATGTATTTAGGTATACTGCCATGTATTCTATTTACCTACTAATCCTTCATTCATTCATCGAGCAATGCGTAATAACTGCTCAGTGTGGTAATCAAACAGCCCTTTTACAATCCTTCAAATGAAATGACTGTGAATAGGAAGAAGTGAAACTATAATAACGAACCAAATAAGTACGTAATAACAAAAATCTTCACATCTCTCTTACAAAAGGGATTTTCATAAAGAACTACATTTACAAAATAACATCAATCCAATGAGAGTACCCAACAAAGAAAACTGTTTCATTCAGAATAAGCACCTAGCTATTCTATAGAATCACAAATGAAAGGAACAACAACTAAAAGTCTTGGTAGGTACGTACAAAATTTCATTTTGTTTTAGCCACCATGACGGATAAAGTTTCAAGTTCCATGGAACCATACATCAGTTGCCATATATATAAATAATTTCTGCTCCACATTTTTAAGAATAAAGTTCACGCGTTTGAAATTAATTCTCAGAATTCAAAACGCAGTAATGTTTATTTTTAAATTCAATCTCATTACAGATATATAAACATTTAATATGGCTCGGTAATGAGGTTATTAAAAATTAAAAATTCAAAGCTTGCAGTAGGTATTGCAAAAAGTTTTTTATGCGTATGTATTGGGTTACCAAATGCAATCCGGGCAAACAAGTCTGCCCTATGTGTATAAATAATAATAACATTATTCGTAAACATCGTAAGTAGGTACGACATACCTAAATGACTCAAAAATCATAAAATCCGTAACTTATTTATTCGGATGGCAAATTATAACGACGTTGGCCTTAAAGTTAAGATAGAAATGTAAAGTATTAAATTCCAGAGCTTTTTAAATATGTTTTAATTAGCCTGAAACGTAAACTTGAAATTAGATAAAAATATTTATACGAAGAAGGTTGCAATTAAAATCAAATCTGAACTTCCTGTGTAACATAAATAGTTAATATGTGATTGATTTTATAATTCGCTGCGTTTTATTCGACTTCCTAACAATAAGAAAACTTTTCATAGGTAAAAATTGACGCCTGAAATATAAAGTAGTGCTAATGAAAATACTGTAAACTGTTAAAATAGTGGTGAAGGAATGAATGGATGATTACCTTTCTCACAGGCGGGGGCTGCATGTTGCTTTCTTGAAAATAGGAGGACGTTCGACTTTAAAGAAAGATGAGGGTGAATCAGTTGAGAAGATGTCTAGCAATAACAATGCTAACCAGAGAGACTTGGCAAATGGCAATTATATTCAATTGGCAGTAACTAACAAACAATTGCACCGAGAGCAATTGAAGTTGGTGAGTAGAACGCAGTTAGTTAGGTTAATATCGCTTCACATAAATTGACGATCATCGCCGGGCGAAGGAAAAATTAATTTGTGCATTCTTATCCCTTGCACACAGCTCAGATCATAATTGTCCCTATATAAATATAGTGTACACGTACCTCTTATTGTTAACTAGCAATAGAGCTAAGAGCACTCTATTTTCAATGCCTCCTTAATTTAATTGGTTCGAATGAATATTTTCACAAGCACTTATAGAATGTCACACCAAAGGTCCACTATAAATTGAGTACATAATAGCAATAATATAATTTAACTCGCTTCCTCACATAGACATGACATTATTATATCAGACAACTTATTTAAATGAATAAAACGCAACATAAAGTAGAGTAGTTGCGCCTGATGTTTGTAATTTAGCAGATGCACAAGATAGAACAAAGAACTACAAAGTAGGAAGAAAAAAGGAAAGGTTAAGATAAAAAGGAAAAAATGATCATTATCTTTAAAAAGATAAAGATTAAAGGTATGAATAGGAAAAAAGACAAATTTAGCACAGAATGTTTTATTTAGAACATCCGAAATCGACAAGTGAAGAATAAACAAGGAATGATGACATTGAATTGGCAGTAGTGCACCGTCGAAAGACAAGGAGTGAGAGAGAGAGAGAGAGAAAGTCTTTTGCGTAAAATTGCTATTAGTAAAGGATGACTAGGGTTGCCGCGACGGAAAGAGACACTTTAGCACAACAAAATTGCACAGAACATAAAGTAGGAGTAATTATTTGATTTGAATGAAGAAGAGGCTTTTAATTCACTAGTGGAAAATATATATAGTTGGAAAGGAGTGAAAGTCATGCGGTTTTTCGGGGAGCTTTACTTTACTAGGCGAGGCAAGTGAAGGGAATGCTCGGGAAGACAAGGAGAGGCAGGGAAATAAACGAAATGCAGAAACTATAGCTTATAGGCTAAGTGTGCACGTTGTCCTTTCTATAGTTAACAATTTCCCTATACGCTATATGGTGAGCAGGAGTAGAACCCGGAGATATAAAGCGAGGGTGGAGGTGAGGGCGTATCGTTAGGCAAACTAGAAGTACACGGATACGGTTTCTTGTCCCACTCCTACAACCAGCTACACTTTCTCCCTATTACTCCTATTCAGCCTTCCTTCCCCACAACGGCAAAAACTTAGCCAATATTCTTATGTAATATTACAGCAGTCGATAAGTTAAGAACCTCTTTAAAGGGAGAAACACATTAAACGTTTAAAGCAAAGACTATTTCTTAGACACAGTCACAACAGAGCATCAAGATCACAAATATTAAAACAACGAGTAGAATTATTAAACTAATAACTATTTATTTACTACGAGATATAAATGTATAATATTTGTTCATGAAGTGAGGAGGAGATCCGACAACTGCTTTCTCCACACAACCCAACCAACCAAAGGAGAAGAGGGCCAAAGAGAAAAACGTGTTCTCAGTTTAGTGTGCAATCGAAGGATTGTGGAATTCGAAGAAGGAGCGAAGGAGAGAGAGAGAGAGAACTGTTGGCAACGTTCTGTTCTGAGCAATGTGCGACAAGAGAATGAGCGGAAAAGGAAGACGAACAGCCGAGGACTACATAGAAGAGAAGGAAGGGAAGCAGATCCGAGGGAATGAGAACTTGTTACGATTAGCTAGCGTGCATATATCTACTACATACACAGTCCGAGACTCAGGAGTTGAGAATAGCTACTAGTTACTAGAAGCATGAATCAGATCAGCTATTCCACTTACTTAGTTACTTGCATTAGTACACGTTGCCTCATACTCTCTCTCTCTCTCTCTCTCCTTTCCCAATATTTATCTTTACAATTATAAAAGAGGGGTTAGGGTGGATATGCAGTGGGAATATTATTGCAGGTAGTGGGATGGCAATAATGCACGGAATTAATTAGGAGTCAACTGATTGTGAGTGGAGAGGAAGAGATAAGGCTGCCGTGGGTAAGGAGGGGAATGGGCAGTGGAGACAGGTAGGAGTCGGTCGGATGAGGAATGATGGGATGTGTATTAGCTGAGTGGTTGTGTGTGATGAGGAGAAAGTGTGTTGGTCGACAGCGGCTATTCGGCAGAGAGTCTCACTCTCGTCCACCTAAACTTCCTCTCAGACTCCTTCTGATTCTGCTGGCATGAGGCAGACGGCTCTCCCATTTTCATTCCAGCCTGCAAGTCCTTCTCCTCCTTGCCTTCGCCGTGTGCTCTGGCACTGTGTCTGCCTCCCTGCCCGATTTCGGCATAAGTATTGATCTCGGAAATAAATTTTCGGAGCTGTGAGCACGCATGAGTCGACAAAGAACCACACCAAGGCAAAGAGAACTATCTCTCCGCTCTACGAGGCTACGACCCAACACAATGCACAATTTCTTTCTCTTTTCCACCCATAACCGTCTACTATATCTCCATCGTGTGGACGAGGGCGGATGGACGGACACACAGAGCATTTCCATTATGCATGTATAGCATGACATGCTAGCCTGGTCATATCATTTCATCTAATGCCTACTTCTCTACTAGCTACACCACCTTTACTTCAGTTTCAGCTCTGAAAGACAATAGAGAGTTGCAAGGGCACAAATTTTTTTGCCCGTATGCCCATGCGAAATAAGCCCGTGCCCGAAACGAGTTCGGAAATTCGGCCTGTGCCCGTTAGGAATATATAAAATAAAATAGAATAAATATATATATACATGCTTAAGGTAACTTTGCTTTTGTAGCAGTCATTAAATTATACAAATTTTAATATATATAATACATACTTACGGGCTCGTATCCGTGAAAAATATTGGATTAGATGCCCGAGCCCGTGCAACTCTCTATTAGTGAGAGCAGAGAGAGAGTGTGTTGGTGTTGAGGAGTTAGCTGCCGTTATTCACAAAGTTCCCTCTTTGCTGTGCAGACCGCACTAAGGAAACCCTAACCGATTTTGCAACTCTCCTCATTTCTCCGTTCCGAGTCGGCATGCTTTCTTTCTTCGCTTTCCTTCCTTGCCTTGTTTTCCCTCACTTTACTGACTCACCCTTTCCATTCTCCCTCGCCCTTCTCTACAGCCACCTTAGGAATTATTTCTGTGAGAAAAGGAAACTTACTCGCAGTGTAATTCTACCAAAACCGTAGCATAGTATGCTTCCCTTCACTCTTAACAATTTTTCATCATTTTCCTACAATTACTCTAATATTTTACAACTGAATTCTCAATTTAGAATGCTTGAAATACTTTGATAAACACTGCCGTCAAAAATTATGATTTTGGAGTGAAATAAGAAAATACCAAAGTTGTGGTTTATAGCTTTAGGATTTTATGAAGATAGAAAGGTCAATTTCAGCAAGGTAATGCCATTTCAGGTCGCCCGAGGTAAGAGACTGGCGTATGGAATCCTAAACCAGCTTTGTCTCTGTCCCTCTAAGCTATATACTTCTCAGAAAAACTGACTGAAGTCCATGAAACTTCCCAATAACAGTTTTCGGGATATACTTAGCAATAGTTTAAGTATATCCATTGAAATGGGATTTTCTAATTATTCAAATGACTAAATAAAAGTTCCTATGTCAACCTATCAAGTTTTCATAGGCAACCGCAAGTCTTAAACTAATCAAATATTTGCATGGATTGCAATTGTTTATGCTATCTATAAGAATGTGCACAGCTATGATAATGTCTACCAATTGATTAATATTACATCTTAACAATGGATTGTGGTCTTAATAAATAATTTGATAGATAATGATCATTGTCACCTTGCCTTATTTACTGTAAAATAGATACTTATTGCTCCACTCACTCATGCAATTGTATTCACGCAGTTAACTCAAGGGTGGTCAATTACCCAGCTTATACTTGTCTTTATTGGTGAAAAGAACTTGAAACCTGTGCTGACCAAATTAGCCAGATACTAGGGAGAAGGGCTTGAAGAAAAAATGGGGGAGCAGAAAGATACAAAAAGGGAGAAGACCATTAGGACTAATGCGAAAGGTCCTTATTCCCGCACGTTCTCAAAATGTGCACTACAAAACCTGACAGCATCATCTGATTATTATTTGATTTTATATAGAAACAAGTATATAATTTAATGAAAAAAGTGTCTATTTCTGCACATATTATTTTAGATATTTAATTCAGATTAGAATAACTATAAAAAGAAAATAACTAGTTAGGTACCTTTGTAAAAAAGCAGCAGTTAATTGGTCACTGAAATTAAATCCTCAATAAATTCTATCGAGGATTTGTCTGAACGGAAAAAAAATATGTTCAAAGAGAATAGTAGAATGAATGATGAAGGAAGTGGGTACAATAAGAGGAGGGGAGGTAGAAAAAAAGGAAAGGAGTAGTAAAACTGACCATTCATTGTCCCCACTTTCAAGGAGTCACTACGCCAACAGAAATTTTACTAATTTCCATCTGAATTCACTTTTAGTGTAGATTGAACAATTATATATAAATGAACGATCAAAGACCAATCTAACAGATTCGAGTAGGAAAAAATTACATTCCCCTTAAAACATGCTTTTCCTATGGGATAGGGATATTCTTAAAATGTTTTAAAATCAATGTGTCCTTCCTTAAAATAATTGATTTTATTGTTAAAAATAAATGAATGCTCCCATTATAAAAGTTCCCCTAAAAATGAATGGAATAATACCGAATAATGCGCCAGAACAAAAACAGACGACTCTTGTAATACTTTTGGTTTTATTTATATTGGTCAAAGTGAAAGAAAAATTATTATTATGTCTATCCAGCTATTACAACTTTCAGTTTCAAAATGATGTCAAAAATTATAACATTCAAATAATCACAATCCCTTTGTGATGCTCATACAGCACCAAAATCTAATGCAACAGGGCAGCCTATCAATAGTGAACCATTGTAAAAACGACTGTAAATAAGTAGAGGGGATTCATTAAGATTGAGAACCGCTTGATTTACGGTGAAAACCGATTGATTCACAGTGAAAATCATATTTATTCACTGTGATAATGACATCAATCCGACGTAGTCTGGTTACTTGGGATTCCTCTCATCATTTCCACCTAGTCTGGCTCTCCGGGATTTATGACATCTATTTAACCTAGTGTGGTTAACAGGCTTTTCGTACAAAATCCCAATTATGTACCTCAAATGGTTCGTGAGATATCGTGCGAACAGACGAACAGACAGACTGGGCATTCCCATAAAATAGCTTCCGCTACCTAATAATTAATAATGCTTTGAAACCCACTACTATGCACACCATTAAATGTAACAGTTGACAACTACTTTAATGTTTAGTTTTTAGTCTTTTATAAATTCCATAATCTTTTTACGTAGTACATTTTTGATAATGATTTTTAATTTAAAATTAATACATTGGCAATTTTGTAAAATACCATCCCTGTAAAATCAGCGTTGTCGTCAAAAGCTGCCTTTGCAACGAGAAGATTCAACAAGAAGACAAGATCTTAAATGTTATTACCATTGGCATTTAAAGGAAACCAATTATTAGAAAAATGCACAATCAGACAAAAGATGTCTTAATACTAAGGAAAATCTGAAACATGAATACAATTGTTTCGTTCTGTTGAAAATGTATTAGTGAAATTGAATCTGAATAGAGTAATCAGACGATTATAAATTAATTCTACTAATAAAGGAATGTCAAATTTTCTAATCTGCTAAATAAAACAATGACGTGTTAATGGCTAGCAAGAAAAGCCAGACATTTTGTGGTAATACGTATATGCTGGTGTCTCGCGTGCGATAAAACATACAAGAACAACTATAACGAGATATTTGATAGTCTGTTTGCTATAGTATTGCATAATGTTCACCATGTACAAGTAAAATGCTCCCCACAAAGAGAGTAATATACAAAAGGAAACAGTTCAATGCTGTATAATTTTATGCCTGGTAAGCCTACATACTGTAATTTACCGCTTAGAGTCCGAAGGATTGTAATTATTTCTCCGCAGATCATGGATTACTCTAATCGAGGAGGAGACTCCAGAGAAAATTACTGTATTTAAGATAGTACATAAAACTGGCATATTTTATTTTGGATTTAGTCTTGAGTTACCCCATTGAAAAGTATTCTGTGATTTGGAAAAAATCTGAAAAGAGGGCTAGAAATAATACTTGAGCTAATATTATTATTCAAGCTTTTGGAAGATTTGCTATTGATGGGAATACGTTTGGGGAAATAGAACACTTTGTTTCCCGTAATGAAAAACGAGAAAAATATTAAAAATTAGGACTCTATTAAAAAGGGACCATAATCGCAAGAAGTCTCTAATCGATATTTTATGGTATTGTATATTACATGTGGGAGTACGGGAATATAGTCGGTTTTGTTTGACTTCGCTTAACTTGCTTATGGCAAGGATATGAGTAGAGATGGATAGTCAAAAAGGCTTCATTTACTTGCTTTTGTGCTTGCTATGTAGCAGTATCACAAGAATCTACAGTGTAAGATAAAAGTTTCTGTCACAATGTTAACAGGACTTAAAGCTGATAGAACGACAGAACGACAGACATTTAAATGCTTTTACTTAAATTTTGAAGTTTAATCTTCGATTTGAGATATATTATATGATTATTATGAATTAAAATTCAAAACATTTCCTAATTTTTCGTTTTTTTATGAATCACAAAATATTCTCAGACCACAATTCCAGTAAATTGGTTAAAAACAGATTTTTTACTTGCAGTAAGCCACAATAATGGTTTCTTTGTTAGCATGAGCTTGTCTAACGATTGAGATAGAAATTAATTGTTTAACTCTACAAAGGCTTAAACTTTCTTCACGGAGGATTGATCAGAGCAACAAATGCGTTAGCCAGCCCTGGATGTTCTTCCGTGGTATAACACAAGATGTCCAAATAATATAGCGGATTACATGTTACGTTTAAGGATTGAATCCTTTAAACTTAGACTACCCATTTCCGTTCTGGTAGTAAAAGAATACAGTCTGTGGCAATCACTCTGGCTCTGAGGGAATGAAATGAAAGAGTAGATTCGAGTGTTTAGCAGTTTCGTAAGGAATAAGGAAGTTGGCAATTTTCGTTGTTCTGCTTTCGATAGTGCGTCCAGGCGCTGTCGTCAGTGCAAAGGCAAACCACTTGAGTGTTGTGAAATGACGGGAGCCAAAGCCGATGGGAAAATAAGGAAGTAGTTTTCACGGGTGGAACTAATACCAGGGCTACTACTGGCATACCACAACGATATCAGTCGCGACGGAAGCTTCTTAATGTTTTTGTGTAATGCAGCAAAGTCAACCTTGACTGTTTCATTAAATGACATACATTATACATTATTTCCACAACTACAGATTGTTATGTTTTTCACTTATGCTATACAAATAGTTCTTATGCCTCCAATTTTATTTTATGCTTTGTGCTACACAGAGGAATTTTCTCTAATTCTCCTTTCTTTTAGAATACCAACAAATGATATTGAGATGATGATGAACTGTTCCTAATATAGATGCCCTACACTTAACCCAAGAGATAATACAGAGAAAATATGCATTATAAATATTAAAATACTCCCACAATGCCATAGATAAATATTAAAGTCAACGCTGAAAGGTAAATCATTTTTGAAATTCCATTTTTGTCATCAAAAATTAAAAAAATCCCCACTTTTGCCAATTCTATGTAGCTACTTTATTTTCCATTTCTAATTACGTGACGGTATTTGGAAGAAAAGAGTTTATTTTTTGTAGTTGGTAATAAATAATGAAATAATTTCAAAATTAATTGCCATCCTTTCGTATGGCTGGTAGTTGGTAGCCAGTCATTGGCAATGATGCATGGCATTAAATGTCACGTTGTATAATTGTATTTATATGAGTTGAGCACGATATGTTTAGGTGAGTTGAAGTGTTATAAAAGTAGTTTGCAACTATTTGAATATTATGTTGAGTATAAGGAGTGGATGGAGCATAAATAGTTAGCTAGAGAGAATCTACTTAGTCTGTCCGTCCAGACCGTGTAATGTCACTCACTGTTACTAGAAACAGTCAGGCAAGAATTATTTATAGAATGAGTTATGTAATGGTAGTGCAGCATATGCATGTGCAACTAAACAAGTAAATCAGCCTCTTCTGAATGCAATGCTAATACCGTATTTTGTGGATTAGATCACAACGTGAATTATAGCTCCATGATTCTTATCTGCATATGTTGATTCAAAAAGGAATGAGTAATGTCCTCCAACCTCAGAATCTCGCACTCACTCAGAAATCGATTATTTTATTCATTGACTTTGGATTCAACCTATAGTTATAGGGTTTTTGTTGCATACCTCATGTCTAAAGACTATCGGCTATATTTCATAATTAAGTGAAATA
>JAAAYG020008264.1:0-21384 GCA_009936455.2 Tomocerus minor | reverse complement strand
TACCCTAACTTGAAAGACCAATTAATAATTGAGCCTGTTGATGCTGACGAGGATTCGGACATCGAAGATGAGGTTCCCATGAGTCGCAAGTCTGACGGTGAGGAAACAGACGTGGTACAAGATGCCAATGATGATCAAGGTAAAAATCGCGAGAGCAAGCGACGCGGAAGGCGTGGTCGTAAGAAATCATCCAAATCGGCTTCTTCTACAAATGCTCCAAGAGCTAGCACTAGTAAAAGTTTGCAAATGAAGAATGATTCAAAATTGGGAGAAAATGAAGCTAACAGTGGAAGCGAGTCGGAAGGAAATCGAAATGTTGCTCCGAATTTATCTCCTGAGCCAATGAAAACTCCTCCAAAGCTTCGCAGAGTGGCCGAATCTCTTAAATCAGAATCCTTGGGTGGAGAAGATGCTGAATATCCTATCGAGTATGTTGAACATTATTAAATTGTATGTTCACATGTAGTTAATAATGAATAATGTTCTTTTTAAATCAATAATTCTTAAATTGGCAATCTTTGCAGTGCACCACCTCCAGTGTTACTGCCAAGTGTTAGCATCCCTGATGGAAAGACAGCGGGAGTTAGGGCTGACGGTGCATATGTACCACTTAGACGATATTCCTCAGCTTCAAACTTGAATATTAGTGCACCAAGTGAAGCCAGTGTCGTAGAACCGGAATTTGAACCGAACACTAGAAGAAGTCGTCGTAAATCTGGAGTGTTCACAAGGAATTTGTTACCAGATGACGATTATGAAGGCCCAGGACCGTCAACAGGACGACGAGGGTATTAAATGAATTGAATTACTATTTTAAGTATATACATATATCTTTTGTTTAATCTTCTGTCGTTTTTCATTCTTATTGTATATTATTATAAGTAATGAAAATCAATTTTTAAATGTTTTAAAGTAATTTTATATCTGTCTTTATTCCGAATTTTCCAGGAGTGTGACTTCCGAAATCAGTGAGGCGAGTGACGCACAGAGGCCTGGCTTCCGTAGAGGTCGCTCAAAATCTAGAAGTCGGATGGAAGCGGTTCCATCTCCCCCTGTGGTTGATCTTCCTTCCAAACGGGAGCGTAAGAAGAAAACCGACCCACAATTCGTTGAAGCTAGCTTGATATCTAAGAAACGAAGCAGATCTTCTCCTAAGGAGTCCGGAACTCCTCCTACGCCAAATACGTCTGCTTCGACGCCATCAGCTGGTGGGTCAGAAAGTAAACGAGGAAGGCCAAAGGGTAGTAATCGAGGTCGCAGGCGAAAGTCTGTTGGCAGACCCCGAAAAAATGTACTTGCTTCGGATGCTGAAGATGACTGTAATTGAGTATTTTTCGTACAATGATTTTCTTCTACTTGTGCGTTTTCTGCTGGGCGGTTGAGAGTGACTTTTGTGTTGTCAAATGAATGAAATTTGTATGCGTGATCTATGTACATATACAGGTAAGAAAAAAATTCAAAATTTATTAGTAGTCACTACAGTGTCTACCTACCATTAATTCTCATCTGCGAGGTACAATATTTGAATTTTGATAAACTTTTGCATCAAAGTATATTAAATGGGGAAAGTTATTTTAATGGGAACATGTGTGCCAGTTGACTTGAATTTTGACGATAAATGGGTCACTTTCGACCGTCCAGCAGGAAGCGCACTTTTCTGTTTTGTTTTTGTTTTTACAGTAACTGTAATGTAGTTGTGGCTGCTGACGTATTGGACTTTCCATTAGTGAGGGAAGATAGAATGAGGATTGAAGGTAATAACGCTGAAGATGACAACGAAGATTATTGTAACGTGTGTCAAGATGGAGGTGATGGAGATTTGTTATGTTGCGACTGTTGTCCCAAAGTATACCATTTAAAGTGTCACATACCTGCCATTGATCAAGTTCCTGAAGGAGACTGGCAGTGCTTATTTTGTAAAT
Source organism: Tomocerus minor (assembly GCA_009936455.2). Lineage (NCBI taxonomy): Eukaryota > Metazoa > Arthropoda > Collembola > Entomobryomorpha > Tomoceridae > Tomocerus > Tomocerus minor. The sequence goes on along the minus strand of JAAAYG020008264.1, from coordinate 19,462 downwards.
CCAGAGAAGAAGTTGTCAGTCTTCCTGAATCAGTAGATACGTCTTGTCCTCCTGGCAGTCTTCAAAATAGAAACACAAGAGAATTTATGATCAGCTGTAAATTCTTGTGTGAAATGTTCTCTATCCAAGAAAGTTCGTTTACTAGAACCTTCTTTGAAACTGTATACAGGGTAATTATTACTATTCTAAATTATTATGACTGATAGATTCTCTGTTAGATCAGCTAGTATATTGTATGTTTTTGGTTTTGCATGAATAGCTGACCAACAAGCGTCTTCCTTCAAGTTTGAATGTAATTCGTAGTCGCTTGACACTTATGACTCCAAGTCCGTATGGTAGTTTCAATGAGGTCGTTGATGATCTCCGTTTGATGTTCCGTCAAGCTTACGAGTTTTATTTGGTAAGGTTTTATCTCCTAATTTGTTTTTAAAAAAGCGTCTCAGAATGATTGGCGAGGGAAGTTTAAGTATTTATCTTCATTTGCAGGAGGGCAGTAATGAACAGGTACAAACTCAAGTTTTTGAAACGAAATTCTTGACTGTTTACCAAGAATATGCACCTCTGATTGAAACTGCGTCTACGGATTCTCAGGATGCTGATGAGTCAGATCCTTTAGCGTAATACCAGTGTTTTATTTTCTTTCTTATTTTTCTTTATGAGTAAGGAACTGTGAACAATATATATCGTACTAGTTATCTATATAAGCCAAAAAGGCTTGGAAATTAATTAGTTATAGAAAAAAATGTATATAACATTTGTTTATTTCTTGAAAAACTTTATTACAGACATCTACCAGGTTGGTAGTTGCTACTTCGGTAGGATTATAATATTATTCATTCAACATTACATTACCTATCAATACAATGCTGACTTTGCTGACTGTAAATTGACTTCTTCTACTGAAATAAACTCAATGACACTGTGGCATACACTTCTTCATTCCTTAAAAAAGAGCAGCTAAAGTTATTAATATAATATGCACAATTTACACATAATACCCATTGTCTAGCAAACACATTAAAAAAGCGCGTGTATCATCGGACGAAGAGTTTATGATGAATGGTGAATGCAATAGCTAGTTAGTGGAATATCGTGCGGTGTTGTAAAAAGTATCTTTTATGCTAAGCAAAGATGACAAGGATAGCCTGCCACTCTGTAGCGCATTAGATAAGTGAGTGCAGTGTGTGAGACTGCACATGACATCATCCGTCATTTTACACATGTCATAAAATATATTATTTAGCTATAGTCTAGTGATCTTGCTTACTTTTATGCATCATAAAGAACATCTCTTATAAATATAGCTTAGCACTCTTTAACGGCATCATAAGTGAGTATACACGTAAAAATGTTAAAGGCAAGTATTAAATCTTCTTGATATTGTAGTTAGGCCTCTGCAGTCTATAGTAGCATATCGACAAACAGCAAAATAAGTCAATAGGTAAATAATTGATCACACAACACCTAATCTGTGTAGATACGTGTAACAATTATACGAAATGCTTCATGTAGTTTTATAAGTAGATAATAAGTGGTGGGTGGTAAGTAAATGCTTACCGTTACAATATTGCGAGTCACCATTAGGCATTTATAATGTGCATTTTCAAATTGCTGGCTTTAAATACAGGTTTTAGAGTTTTGATTCCTCTCACTCTCGTCACAATCACATCGCACGAATGCGAATGTCTCTTTTGGGCTATACAAAAGTCTGAAAGCTTAATTTCTCAACTCATGGATTTTCTACGCCTATGTATTTGCTTAGAATAAAATATGTAGTCATATTATGAGGTTATATTGTTCATGTTCGTTTTTTAAGTATTACAATGTACTATAACTGTTCTTGTCGTTACTGTTCGCGGTATATCAACCAATTTCATTATAGAGACTCTTTTTAGAGAACGTAATACATTATTATAATATTTTATGGTCATCGATTTAAAAGCGGAGATGTACATTGTATATTATAATGTGTCTGCCTGCATTAGAATATCTAGACACTAGCCGCGATTTTACTTGGATATTTTGAAGCAGAAAATAAAAAGTTAGATATCAGTTCCATAACTTCGTCTCATTCCATATTTGTTGTATTTAAGAGCTTGTACTCGAGGTTGTTCCCAATGTTCCTCATAGCTCCCACAATGGTCCGCTGAATTCGTAAGCATTGTCGAAGATCCTCTTGGAATCGTATTCGTTCCTATTGTACTTCCATTTTGTCTCCTATTAGTGTTATTAGCATTGTGTGCAATTGTGATGACGGACGGTTCGGATTGTTGCGTGAAGTAAGCGGCAGCAACAGCAGAGACGCCCGCAGGCGCCGCGACATCATCGAAATCTCCGTAAGTGCAATCCGAGTGGTTGCTTCCACTCTCACTATCTCGCAGTTTGCAAATGTACAAAATAATTACTACGCAGTAGGCCACCATGAAGAATAGAAAGAGGAAACTCAAGAAGATGTGAAACATGTCCACGGTGAATCCAAAATTATGAAGGCCATATTCATCGTAGGAACCTCCCATTGGAGAAAGGAGGACGAGATTTAACACAAAGGCAAATGTTTCCAGAGTTATAAAGGCACCACCAGACCATCCTAGCAATTTCGGGGATTTCTAAATACAATCGTCAAATCATTGTGTTAATTACACAATGTAGCTTCATATTCAAACATGCATATAGTTGTGTAGTGTAGAATTCACTGTAAATGAAAGGAAATTGCAATAACCTTTTCGACCCCTCGGAAGATAAGACCACCAAGAGCAAATAGAATGAAGAAATAACTTGCAATCACAATTGCGCCCAGAGTTTGCTTCGACTGCAAAAAAATGTGCATATCTGGTTAATGTGGTTAGGTAATGGCATTATGTTCTTCGATTTAACTAAATCAACTGACATAGTTTCATATAAGTATTCGATTGCATTGTACTTTTATTCACTTAAGCCAACAACAGTTTAGTAGTTGCATAGGTAAAGTATTATTTACTTACATTTTCTTCATAGCCATAAGAAGATATCCTGTAAAGCCGGACCAAAGATCCCATCAGAAGCACAAAGGTTACGAACTGAAAGTATCATTTTACATTAGACCAGACACCATAAAACATACGATTCTTTCTGAAATGGAATTGGATTTAGCATTTTTATAGCTACGCCCAAGAAGCGATAAGCGTTATTGTCTTTTTATTTTCTGCTTATGCACAATCTCTTTTTATGGAAATTATTAATGAGCATATAAGCAAAGCTACATGTAGTTACTACGTGTTATTTATAAAATAACATATATTTGTTTGTATATATAATGCATATATATATATATCATTAAATATATTTTCATACACATGCATGTATTAATAGACGGTATTACATCGTGGAATTAGCAAGTTTCTGAATGTACTCCAAAATTTGGATTGACATAGGTAGGTATGATGCATGTCCATAATACCATAATCGTATAATCGTCAATTATAGGGTAATTCAGAAACTCATCAATAAGGAATAACACGTTCATTTAAATAAAGCAAGGGAAAAACTAGGTAAAGTATTACAGCAGTTTGAAAGCACTTGCTATACTATTTACTACAGGTAGTTTAGTAGTAGAATCCTTAGATTTGAAACTAAACATATATACTTCTAATACTACACAGTCTCCATTCTCAACACGCAAAAATTAACATGGGCGCACATTATGTAATAAAATAATAATGCATAGCTAATATCTAATTGCATTTTACTTATTGCTATTACCGATAACCATGCAGTGAGCAATGCGTTTAGTACAGCACTAAAGTATTAATAAGTATACGTTTGAGTTTCAAATTAGTTAGTGTGTAGCTGTAGAAGATTGTCATTTCATCAACACATGCACCATTCCTCTCATGTTGATATATTCCACGAAGACACGAAGCTGGAAAGCCGTCATAATTTTAGCAACGTGTACTTATGATTTTAGGTAGTTGCACCGAAACTTAACAATAACTGCGACTTGCCACATTGGGCAACTTAAGTTTCCAATTGCATTCCTTTTGCAGATACTGTTTCTATATGTAGTTTTTCGCCTTTATTACTTTAAATGTACGTGCCTATACAATTTTTATCGTTTGTTGTCAGGAAAGGAATGAGCACCCCTGATTCGTGGCAGTCTGTTATGTAGCAAATATTCTGTCTTTTAGGTGCTTATTGATTAAATTATGGTATTGTGTGTTTATCAATCGTTAAAAGTTGTTATTCATTTCAATAAAAACGATTGCATAACAATATTAAGGAGCAAAAAGATACTACCTACTAGTTACAGAACAAAGTAAAAATTAATGTGTACGAAATTAGACGTCTGCCGTCTGGGCCGATCCAATGCTTGTTGGCTCACTTGCTTGTTATTGATATTTATTGCTATGCTAGATCTTTCAAGTTATTTTTTCATCCTAATTTTGTAGTTACAAATGATCATCTATTGTTACATAATGATATGAATTGTTCGATAATTATTAATTTGTATTTTGTTACTGTGTGATTCATGATTTAAAGCCTTTTATTAGATCTAAGTTCTTTATTATTACGCATTACGTAGGTGTAATTTTGTTACTCTTTTGGTTTGTAAATCAATTTATCTGATCTAGTTACAAGAGGATGTAAACGAATGACAGATTTCATGAACAGGTTTCTATTCCAGGACACGACATAAAAATGCTTTATAATTATATTCTTACACAAGTATAGTACTTCAGACATTTACATAAGCACACACATGTAGGTAATTAGCTTTTGTGATTGATTGCGGCTTACTTATTAGTGTAAACATTAATATAGAGTATGCATAGCTACTGAGAACCTATTTAACTATAATTTAATCTCTATTCTAGATGTAAAATGTAGGGTAGTCTCATATTGCCTCATTTCTTTAAGTAGGACAGGAAAAGATACTCTTTCTGTTTGCAAATAAACGTTACTTTTAATCTGAATGCTAAAGCTTTTATTTTGAACTAAAAAATTTCATAGTTAAGTGGACTAATTTTTGGGGATTTCTTGTTTACCACATAAATTTTCTCCCAGCAATGGTGTCCATATGCGTAGAATGAGAAAATGGGAGCAGCGTAGAATATATTTTACATTATAAAGTTCATTTTCTGAGAAGTCACAATCCTTCAGAATAGTTTTAACACAGATTTAGTCAGAGATTCTAAAGTATAGGGGGAAGAAAAAACAGGAATTAGATACGGTACAAATGGATTTCTAAGTTTCACACAGTAGTACCTAGTAGGTATAGGCAGCTATAGATTTTTGAGCTACTACTACTGGGTCATATAGGTTGTTAATTCGTAGCTAAACATTCACTAAGCCACAACAACTGCCGTGTGGGTTTTGCGTGTCGGCTGTTGACTCAAGAAAGCAGTAAAATCGATAAAGTGTCCAGAAACTCTGGAACCGTACACTTTTGTAGTTTAAGTATCAAAAGAGCTGTCTATATTACAGCTGAATACGTCTAGATATATTTCATTTAAAAGTTTCAGTTCAAGTCAAGACTTCAAGATACTCCACATCCGCTATATAACAGCAGTTAACAGCCAGCAGGCTAAACTTAATGAAACGATACATGACTCAAACTCTGTCAACCAATTCTTAACGCTACGTTTGGGGCGAAGTGGATATATAAACTTTTTCAATGTAAGAAACAAATGATTAGAACAAGAGATCCCATCTGGAATGGAAATCGTTCCGACCACATTTACATGTACTACTTTGATAGAATAAAGACTTCTCTCAGTCCACTCCTTAGTTCTGCCTATCAAAATACAAAGATACACTCATGCTTTTTTGGTACAAAAGTACTTTGTATACTTTCTCTAACCAAATTTTATTTTATTTGTTACTTGGATCGTTTCGTACCCTATAATCTATTACAGTAGTACCTCATATTTATACACCGATAAGATTACTAAGTACTTAGGACTAGCCTTCTCGGCATATTAATCAACAGAACACAGATATACACAGCATATTAAAATAATTACTTAATATTCCATTACGCTTTGTGAAAACTAGAAAAGAATGGCTCCTACATGACGTAATTAAGCAAATAGTATTGGCAGGAGTCAACCCGTAAAGGTTTTAGTTACTCACTTTACTTATGGAGTTAAGGGTGACTGATGTAACTAGTACATTTACCTTCTTCAGGATTCATATTAACTTTCTATAATCATGGAGTAGTAAGTAAATAGGATATTAATAATATATTATTCATTGTTTGATGATTTTCCCATTTAATAACTTGTCATCGGATCAGCAATAAAAAGTTTTTAAAAATGAACTACATTTTCTGTTTTTTGTACACGAAAGTTGGATACCCTAATTTCGTGTTTCATGCACTATCTGATAATAACAGGAGCTTTTAGCAAATTACCGTTAGCTAACAGTGTAGACTGGAAGGAGAAAAGTAGTTTTTAAAGCCCGAGATAGTGGATTTTACTTATGTATTATATATATAGCGACAATATTCATAAAAGTCACTATTGGGAGTAGACATTACAAAAACTGATCTACAATCATTTTATTGATATTAAGGATGTATTATTTATTGTTCAGAACAGAAGAAAGTGCGAAGTATTTGTATTGCAGAAACTTTCGGCAGAAATCAGCCGCCAAAGTGCCAATAAATTATAAGAAATGTGCCAAAAGCAGGAAATGATTTGATAGGCAAGAGTTGAGACTTTGGTCGTACATTATGATGCAGAAAGTGAAAGGTAAAATAAAACTTACAATATGAATACTCGCTCCAAAGTAGACCATTCCTCGTCGAGAAATGCAAATACCACACATATTCACATTGATGATATAGTATGTGATGCACGTTAGGCTTATACTTGTATGTTAATAAACATGTAGTCAATTACATCTTGACCTTTTTCTCATCGTTTCTGATAATCACACATGTGATAGCATTGGTCAACAAAACAATAGGGCGATATCAGCGGTTTTAATAATGTAAGGATACATAATTTATGAAACTGGAGTATGAGTATGCATGTTTTTTATTCGTACAAACAGAAACCGGGCACGTATATAAAAGAACAATCTCTGCCAACGAATTTATGGTTTAATATCAAAAGCTGAGAATATTCTTGTGGTAGTGTATTTCCATTAGAACAGAATTTTAAGGGAAGAGTTTTGCACATGGAAATCAAGGAGCGTACGTTTGCATTCAAGTATTCAATGCAAAAACTCAAGCAACGGCACACTAAATAAATCAACACACATATCGACAGAAAGTGGAATTGGAGAAATGTTTTCTTTGATTTGGTTTTTCACTTTGACTTTTGTAGTTGGCAGCTCACGCTCAACTTAGCTCAGGTATATAAATCTGTAACACTAAACCTAGCTTATAATATTAGTATGCACAAATAAAATAAATATTAGAAAAATTGTATTATGAGGATTATTGTTTGTAAATTGGTTTGCCTGCTACTATTATGTGCTGTGAACACTCCTCCACAATTGAATTGGGTGAAAGGCAGAGAAGAATGAGAACGGAGCAAAGGAAATATGTTTACTAATGTATTTCGGGCAACAACGGAGGGAATGCAAAATGTTAGCGTCGTCTTTCTACGGTGACCCGAAGAAACCGACAGAATGACTCAACTCCACTGTGCATATATTCTCACCCGAACAAACATCAAATTCAATTCACCGAATCGGGACTCTGTTCAGTGAGCCAAGCCACAGGTTTATAATACAATCCACCACCAACACAACGCTATAGAAAGCTAAAACGCAAAAGTAACTTTTTATGTATGTACATATTATATAAGCTATGACAATACAACACAGATACTATAACTAATGCATTACTAGTTAGTACCTACTGCATATATGCCCGGCATTCCCCCCAAATATACAAATGTTTACATTCTGTGGTGTTAGAAGTTTTATGTATAGCATTCATAAAATATAGTAGTGCATACCTTTGCTTAGAATTACTATATAAAACTCTAATAATATTATTTTAGTCTGGGTTATGTATAGCTATCTGAATAGTGTGTGGAATATCTCGAATGACCTATGTGGAGTAACACTTTTGCTTTGTTAATATCGTGCCTAAAGCGTTTTGGGATAAATTATATAGTTACCTATAAGTGGGAGTTAGTATAACGTGATCATTAGATATCTACAATCGGCCACTCTACAACTAAAAGTCCATTATTTAATATTACATCTTTTGTAGTACATTCTGCATGGGACTGAGTATATATATATAGTAACTTTCACCACGTAAGTTTCCCTTTCTCCACATAACACAAACATGCATGTGCACTGTAGGGGAAGTATAACATGTTACTCTTATGCAAAATACGACGAAATGAAGTGTTTTGGAAAAAATACAAATCTACCTAGATGGGTAAGCTGCTAACCCGACCTAAACACCTATGCGCGCATTACTTACTAATGACTACTTGGTCCTATGATCGACACGACAGAGCTGCTCTATGTATTGTATCACTAGCAGAGTGTATGGGCGTGTGTAATAGCTAAGATCTGACTGAATACTGTACAATTTATACCTTCACCAACTGAACTTTCCCATTTTCTCAACCTATGGCATTATACATCGCATCCATGCATACACCTTTAAAGAAAAAATGCTTTTCTAAATACTCTAAGAATTGACTACTAAAGAATTATTCTATTACAAAGCTAAAATTTTCCCATTGTACATCATTAAACATTGCCCGCTTTCTATAATCTTGATTTTGATCATTAAATACTAATACTTAACATGTAGATGTGTAGAAGAGTCAGAATTGAGACCAAGCTGTCTACTAAACTGAAAAGCTAATAGAATATGCATTAGTGAATTCTGCCTCACCACACATGTACAGTATTAAAACTGATAATTGCGAGCAAGTTAATGCAAAACTAAAATTCTCCTAGTGTTGTGTTTTGATGTGAACGAATCTCCTCCTCCTGTTAATTACGGCATTTTGCGTTTTCATTTACGACGGAGCAAAAGCCTCATTAATGCCTGGCTCCTACAATCATTATTCATTACACCTCCAATGTAAGATACAGAATTCTTTAGAAGTATCGTCCTGTGCTATTCCCAACCCAACAGCTTTCTTCCAGACAGCTTTCCTTCTACAAAATAAATGTAAGCTGAGTTGAGTCATTTCTTTCGGAGTACAAGCAATGCAGCAGTATACATATAGTTAAAGTAGATAGGTATAGTCAAGTGATGAAATTAAATGACAATGCCTTATCTACGTACACATAAGTTATAGACATGATGAATCATCCATTCTGGCGAGAAGTGTAAATAAATCCACAAAGCTATATAAGAATGCCTATTCAACTACGTAGTAAAGTAACTGCAAGGAGTACTCAATTAAACTAAGCAGCAGAAACTAGACATTTATGTGCTTAACCCACTCTTTTTTTATGCAAACATTGATGGTGGTAGGAACAAATTATTTCACTTCCAGAACAACTTTTTGTAGGCCTACCTATCATGATTCTATGAAATCGACCGACAATTCCTGTGATAAATGCGTCTTTCAAGAGAAAGCCGAAATGCTACCTAAAGGCGATATGTAAAACTCTTATCTATATATAGCGTAACCTAAAGAAATTGTACAAATATACACTATTCGCTGTCCTATACAATTGATGCACTCCAAAAAATGAGAATTTCCGTCTGCACAGTCCACACATCATTTTATTAGCTGAGAAAATTCTATTTAATATGCCCTCCTGTTTAAATGTTCTTCTCACATAAACCACGGAACTATAAGACTTTAGAGCTTTGCAATTCAATACAAAATTGCATTTGGTAGGTTTAGAAAATAAGATATAAAATGTAAATGCAGAAGTGGATGTGACCCAAATTGATTTTTGATTTCATCACATTGCATTAGTCCACTAATGAGACTTTCATTGAGTTTACTAGAATATTCTCGAAGTCCTTAGCTTGTTTACGTATTTACTAAATGAATTCATTTACAGTATTCTCAATTCAATAAGCTACACTGATGCAAATAAATGCATATAGACGCAGTACAAATAGATATTCATGGTGTATCTCGACACTAATTACATTTGTAAATACAAACTCATAATTCAAACAAGGATTCTAGATCATTCTGCAAATGGTAAAGCTAATTGCATCATATCTTAAATACTAACTTTTTTGTGACTGACAAAGGATGAAGGCTCGTTATTATCACCAAGTGACATCTGACGATCTGGCACCGCTTTGGTGTTTATTTCAATTCTACTGGGTAACTACTGAGTAATCAAGTAATCACTTACGTAGTGTAGAAACTGTAGCAAGACACACAAAAGCAAAAGGTCGCAAGTAATAAACGAGTTGAAACTTGACGATTGGCATTTGTAGCTACAGTTAAAAAAATAAATATAGAAAACATCTTACAGGAAACATTGAAACCCAAGTAAATAGAAAAGAACATTCAGAGTTCCAGTAATGTATACCATAAAAATTTAGATGATTTTGTCACGGTCGTGTCTCGTCTATACTTTAATCTCTTGCTCAGACAGTAGCGGCACAATCTCACATTACATGCATCATCATAACATCAACATAAGCGGAGTGTATTATAACTAAATAAAGTTATCATTTATTGTTTGCATGCAATTCTAAGTTTTTACAATTGCTAATTGCAGACCTAAGCACGTCTGTACTGTACATTGATTTTGGACGCCTGAGACATGGGAAACTGATATGATGGGTTAAACTATAACCGTTTGTAAACAAGTTCCATTGTTTCAATTGTTTTATTTACATTGTGCATAAAACTCTAAATGAAGGATTACCAAAAACTATTCTACAAAAGAACAACAGTTGTTCTTTTGCTGAATATTTTTTGGAGATGATACACACTTGTAATAGTTGTATTATAATGTGTGACTCTTTTCCACAGGAACTATTATTTTCTACACGGAAAATATTTTCTATCGATAACTGTCAGATCATTATTTCACAATATTGTTATTATATTATGATTATTTTAGGTAGGTACTTATAAGTTCTTTATAGTTTGCTTGTTCCCTAATAGTCATTCTGCATATGAAAAATACAACGTTCAAAAATGCTGATGTCATAAACTGAGAGCTTGACAATTCGTATCATTATATGACATTTGCATTCCAATCCAGATTCTGCATGGGTTATTTGTGAATGATAGATGAAGAAATGTTGACTTAAGAATACAATTGGCTTCACTAAAAGTCGATCCACAAAGATGATAATCACTACCCCTAGTGTACTGTTCGTGATGAAACAGATAAACAAAGCAGTTATTTCAGTGAACGTTGACGCATGACGGGGCAATTTGGACATGACCTTTCCACTTCGCTGCTTTAATAGTTGAACAGTAGCTCGACTTGATGTAATTAATAAGTTATGTATATGACGTCAGCGAATTAGAATTAGACATGACTTCAACGTGTCCGATTGATGACATAATAATGTTTGTGACTTCGATCGTATACATGTTAGTAATATAATATCGTTGCATTATATAAAACTTTGCAATATTTATAGCTACCAAGAATTGACTAGTATTTATTTCACAGGATATTATTTTCACAGGATAAAATTCATTCAGCTTAGCTTTCAGCAGTCTCTTTTTTGCTTCAGCCCAATAGATAATTATAATAGAACTTCAATCATACAACACAAAAACAATTTCCAATTAAACGCAAAAACAGCCAAAAATGTCGTTTGTTTGAAAATGATTTGCACTTCGAATCTGTTATCTTGTCACTTTTTGTTTGTACGTTTCAAACACAATCAGAAAGCACATGCACAAATTTAAGATTTAGCTTTCCTTTCAAATATAAAGTTACCTTCCATTAAAATTTTTATGTATTTGAACATCAATGAGGACAAAATCGTTATTGCCCCTTGCCACTCGTCGCCGTGTGTAACAGAGTTCTTAACAAACCTATAGTGGTCACATCAGTCTTTCTGCCAAAATTCACATAGGATTCTTGATATACCTTTACCAATGGATTACTACAAACCCATTCAAATAGTTAAGCTGGTAAACCCCTGTCCAGTTCCATTAAGAGTAATGTAATTTGCTGTGATGTCTGAAGGTCAATAGGACAATGGGGTTTGCTGGGATTACTGCAGACACTTTGTCATATGTCATGTCGTGAAAAATACAAACACAAAATCACAACTTCACTGGAAGTAATTCATACATATTATAGTGTATCTCTGACGCTAAAAGAAATCGATTGTGACAAGACTAATTGCGAAGGGGCTGTTTGATACAAACTTATTAACGCATGCTCTTATTCGCAAAAACCTCCTTATTTGTAGGATACTCATTCGAAATTACCATTTATTAGCCAATTAATGAATATTAGCAACATGTTTTTATGACGGGTTTTGTGGTAATTGATTAACACTATACTTTTAATATCACTGAACTTACAATCACTTACAATTGCATATTTAGTTAATTTGGTCTTCGAACGGAAGAGACGGAAACTAATGAACAGTAGGGTGCGTACTTGGGTAAATAGAGAGTATGGAAAAGCAAAGCATACTCTTTAATCTGCATCTGCAAGCTTGATCCCTTCTCAGAGAATAGAAACTAATTGAACTGTACATGTACTAGTAGTGATTAGAGTAGAGGTTGTACTTGTATGTATATATGGGCACTTTGAGACCACACTTCACAAAATAATGTCCTAATGTCTTTATTGGGCTAGGATACTTAGGCTTAGTGTTGTTGTGGGGTGTGTTGTAGATAATGTCTCCAAAAAGTGGAGGTAGGCGAATATCCTGAACATCAAAATATGTTATGCTTTTGAAATTAAGAAATACTCGACTTCTCTTGCGCCCGCTTTTCATACATGCAATAAATAACCATCATAATCATAATAGAAGCAGTAGTATGGGGAAATGGGGACTAAAGCTCAAAAATTATAAGTAGATGTAATTGCAGGAAATCATTGATATTAGCTGATTGATAATGTCAAATTGATATTGAATATGAAAGTTATGATCATGTTTTGTGTGAACTGAAAGGATAAATCAAATGCAAACAGCAACAAATACCATGACCAATAAGCTCAGTAGCAAGTAAGACACGAAACATACAGTAAAGGCTAACTCCTCTTCGGCAATAAGATAATCTACATATGTGGTTTTGTTAACGTAAAGATATAAAAGTCCACTAATTATAATTGGGAAAACGTAAGTGCTCATCTCCAGTAGTAATAGCGTTCATTGAAGCAGTTCATTGAAAAAGTGAAGCCGCACCGGATCTGTAGGAAAGCAACACAAATCTTTCAATTCAACACATCCACATCCAAAGTATCCATTCGTAATCTCTTTCTTATTTACAGCAATTTTTTAATTTGCAGACATAATATTCATAATGTAGATTCTTTAATAAAATGTATTAACCCAGATTTTTTATTGAAATTGTTAAACGTACCAATAATTAACACTGAAATAAGAACAAATGCATATGTGCATGTATGATAAAATTCTTTTGTAACAAACGAATGCGCGGTATGTACTAAGAATACAGAGATTAATTAAGAGATTGCATATTTAGATCTCCATAATAATAATAATTATTAGAACCTTCCATGACATCTATAGGTAATATTTATCTGTATGAATAGTAGTTGTAATTCTGAAGGTAGTGACTTCATTGATGTACATTCGTGTACTAATACTTACGTCATGATTATAAATTGTATCTATGAAGCATTGATGAGTCATATTATAGTCATCTGTTGCGTCAGAATTCAGAGAATCAGCATAAAATGGAATGAAACGAACGAAATGAACGTTTATGTGATTGATTACTTTAAATACTTACAGTTCGTTTTGTTTTCAAACAATTTCTATCTATGTCTTACTGATGCATATTTCTGTCAGCGGGAGACTGCTTGCTTCCGATAAGAACTGATACAGAGTGCAACAAGTCTCTTAAATTAGGAAGGTTTATCCTATTGCGTAATAGTAATAATATGATATGTCATTTAATGTCATCGAAGTGAATTTACTGAAAGAATATATGGACAATATCACTAGCAGTCACAATGTGTGCATGTCAAGCTATCCATATGTAAATGCGTTTTGATTTAATACTATCGCTACATTCGAGATTTGATTCCAATGCCTCTACTATTTTTGATATGCAAAAAGATGGAAAATACATTCCATTTATGATTCTTATAACTAGTGTAAAATATTTAAATATTTACATGATGACCATCAATAGGACACAAAGGTATTGTAATTCTCAATTGTGAACTGTCTTTATTAATGCCATTCTATTCCACGAGCACTTTAGTAAATATTCGAAACAAAAATCACATTCAACTTTTTAAACTTTTCATAAACTGTCGATTAATTCAATACAGAACTAACGATAAGAAATAAGTATAACGGCTGTATTTACAAATAGCAACTTTTGAATGCTGGTCTTCCCCAGAAATTCAATAAAATACACTTCTTTCATTATTGATTCAACTCATTTTTTAAAAATGTTAAAAGTACAGACTGAGGACATAGAAGGCGTAGAATGAGGAACATCTTCAAATAGTGATATACATCATAGCTTGTTTTATACTAAGGTACGTAGCAGTATAGTTATTAAGACAGTGTGTATAAGACAGAAGTTAAGTTTATAATAGTAAACTGTAAGTAATGACATTAAGTATAGTATCTTGCTATCATAAGTTTTCTCTGTGTTATTGCTCTGCTTTGATGGGAACATCTTCTACTTCCCTGTAATGGTAAAAATCAAAAAGAAAACAATAATAGAAAAGGAACGAATTTAAGAACATGAATGGAAATTGCTGATTCTTACCTCACGTCCAATTTAAAGTTTTAAAACGAAGCCTAGCACGATTCCCAAGGATCCAATTTGGTACAGGCCAAATAGCCAGTAGCAATAAAAGTCAGCAGCCGAAATGAGACTTATTTTCGAAAACGCTCCTGCGTAAGTCTCAAGGACGATAAATCCCATGAGGAAAGTTGAGCATATGGCGATCGCTGCCCAGTAGCCGGAATGCATAGCCGCTTTTTTGGGGGATTTGTTCTATTCATTTAGAAAAATCGTAAGCCAAAATTACACATAGCAGATCCAATCATCAAAATAGTAACTAATTGCGTCTCCAAATTATGCAGACTACGGGTCATTAATAATAATGTATGTTCATTGTCTGTAAAATCCTTTCAATAGTTCAAATTCAAATCTGGACCATTTGGAAGATTATTCGAAATACGAAGTTCTAATAAGGTATTTGAAATAAGACGTAAAATCATTCAAAATTATTCGTTTACCTTAGCTGTCGCTTTGTAAAGTGCAAATGCACTACTTGTCCGGACAGTTAAAATCAAAAAGAGTACGATGAAAAGCAGCCAGGTTGCAAGCACTTCCTCTATACAAAAACCACACAAAAACAAACATTGTTAAAAACTTCCATGTTATTTGCATTTAGATATGGTTTTAATGACTGAAGGAAAATATTTTTTGAATTCTAGGAGCTCACAACAAAACTATTAAAATCGAAGAGCAAGTAGCAATAATGGTGGTGTAATTAGATTAACCGATACGTAGATCATATTCAACGATCATTTCCAGGCTCAGTTTTTCGGAAAAAAAATGTTGCATTGTTCTAGATAAAGTTCTGGAAAATCCGAAACCTATTGTTTTAGAATAATGCAACAATCTTTCTGAAAAATGGAGCCAGGAAAGGACTTTTGATTACGGTATGTAGTACCTATAGAGTTGACATCCATTATTGTGGGCGAGGATTCTTTTGGTTGTCCAGCAGTGGTACGTGTATCAGTCCCGGAAGTAGTTGTGGCGTTAACGTTTTCAGGGGTAAGACAAGAACTGCCATAATGATCCCAACTCCAAAGCCGGGTTGTTAGGACAGTCATGCCCAGTGCAATGACTGCTCCTGAGAAAGATACAACCTGAAACAATTAAAAGATAATTGAATGTATATTCATGCAAAACTTTATGACAACGCTCTCAAAGAACAATATAAGAAATTTAGGCAATTATTTTATGGTACATATATTATAATGTCTGAAAATTGTCTTAGAATACTTACAAAATCCGCATAAGAAATGCAACGGGCCAGAACTCTGAAATTCACATCTTCGATTAACTTTGGCATTTTGTCACTGTTTTCTTTAAGCAAATAAACCGAATTTACACTCCAACACCACAATGATTCTCCGTAAATTAAAGTATTTTTATTGTTTATAATTGAATGTGTGTTATCCAGCGACTCTTCAGTTTGCTAAACTAATTGTTCACCTACCAGCCACACTGAGTTACTGACTAATTGTGCATGATATGATGTCTAGTAAAAGAAGCTGGATGAATAAGTGGTTACGATGTGTATTAAAGGAGATTTGTAAGGAAAAGGAAGGGTAAACATTACGTACATCAGTGTACATGGACTCATATCCCTGTGTGTAAATACGTACATGACAGCTTAACATCCCAGTGCAGTAGTGTCTCATGTTCTAAGGCATTAGGCTTTGCGACTGTAAACAATGTCACAAGTACGAACCGATAATATTAAGATTGGAGAATTCAATTGCATGATTACATATGTAATCTATTTTAATATTTCCATTCTCTATACAAGCACTTTAAAGCACAATAATGCATGTGAGTGCATTGACTTATACTTTTCTTTGTTTTACGTTTTGCTCTTCAGCAGCTATGTTGTTACGTACTCCATTACACACAACACAAACCTATAGATGTGAAGGAGCCATTTACATGTACTTCCAGTGAGAAGGAAAACAATGTTACTCTAATTTACACGAACCTTTATTTCTGTAAACGTTTGTTATCTTTCCTTGGTCTTGATATATAGAAAATTCAGTTGGTGACTCATGCCATATCACTTCACATTGAGATGATTATAGGATTGAAAACAAGAAATTTGAAGGACCAAATTATGTACATCGACTAAATAAATTACATGATTTGTGTGTGTGTACCATAGCCAACGGAGAAAGAAGTTAAGATTTTAAAGTATTCAGGCTTATCTCTGATGGTGTTGTTCAATAACTTCCATACATAGTACATTAATTTAAAACCAATGATTAATTCACACATGAAATGTAATATCAAACACAAATTGGATACCACTACACTGACTACACTACACCTTTACAATTGACAAAGAGAAAGAAATGAAGTCAGGAGAGAAAGCATATGACGACAGCCAACTACAAAAAAATACACAGGGACAGGTAAGAAATCAAATTGTAAAGTAATATCCCTCCTTTAGATTGCAGATAGTCTTTGATTATGCTTAAATACTTGAAATCATTATACCAGCCTAAAAGTACACATAATCCGACAGAAACTGCATTGGTAAAAATCCAGTGGGAGCAGGAGTGAGTAGATGCTTTAAAATAAACTCTTTCCCTGCTGGAGAAAACAAGTTAGAAATATTATTGATATTGATAAATCACTAAATCAGTCAAATATTATCGTCTACAGCAGAGGATCACAGAATCGTTCGACATATTTTAAGTAGGTTACAATTAAATTACAGACTTAACTTGTATTAAAAAAAGCTAAAAGTTTCCTTATATCGTGCATAGATTCCCAAGTTCCGTAAACGGGACCAACTAATCTGCACGACCTTGTATTTTGATGTTGTACCCATTGAAACACGTCAATGATACATATACGCTTTTCAGGATCGTTCAGCAGTTGATACAAATTCGTTTCACCGAAACAAAATTGCAATGCATATTTCTTATTTTTGGTCCATAGCCAGCGTATGTATGAGATGTAGCGAAATAGTGTTAATTATTAAGTAAAGATTCAGATAATGTGTCTACAAAGACACTCTGCCGGGCTCAATATTTCAAACATAGACACCTTTGCATAGAAATGAGTTTTCTCTTTTTTAATTCGCTGAATTAGAACACAGATACTATTACTACTGGCATAAGTACTAAATACCAAATAGATAAATCAAAGGTTCTAGAAAATTGCTCTTGCAATTGCAAAACTTAAAGGCTGATGGAGAAGTGAATATGGGAATTCTAATGAGCAAAATACATACTGATGTGTATGGACATTAATTCGTCCGCTCTTGTGCATATTTACGTTTAGAAACTAGTAGAAAGTGCTTCTGGGTATGCGCATACAAGCAAGATGCAAGATATTGTATAGCTATGTATGATTATAAAAACTTTTAAATAAAACATCCGACTTTCCTATACTCCGTTCCTGACAGTCATCTTATACTAATAATTCTGGACAATAGTTCACAGAAGTAGGACGATACCAAGACAAGGTTCATTCTGTGAGTTATTTGTACAGAGATTTACAACTTTACTGATACTATCCCAGCAACATAAGCTTCCAAATACTACCGGAGGTAAGCAACTTGTACCAGAATACCAAGCTAAGCATAAGTCATTTTTTATCTCATAAATAAAGCTGCTTATAATATAAATAATACCAGTTTCTTACTCTTAGACGCAACCCATACCTTGACTGGGAAGATACATAATTCATGATGAGAATGATATTGTTTCCACTTTCAATCTACTCACATTTCCACTAAATTCATATTAAGTTTAATATTTTATTTCCCATTCATTTCCTATGAACAATTAATTAGCATTCTTAAAGTTATTAGGTACATAAACTGTTACAACTTGCATACTTTTACACATCATGGCATGGGTAATAATAATAATATAGGGTACTAGATTATGTACAGTTTGTTTCTACTTACGGTATCATTCATAAGAATTGTCAGTCATAATATATAGTCATGATTTACATGCTCAATAGTTAAATTGTAACATTTTACATTCAGGTACATTTTTACACACATTTCTCTAGTATTTGTATTTGGAATGGGTGTATAAAGGACAGGGTCTGCTGTCTTAATGGACCTAATTACTATCTTTAGCAATTGCTTTGCTTTTCGGCTTTCGCTAATTAATTATAATATCCCTATAGTTGAAGGACAAACAACCGTGCGAGTGAAATTCAGAAAACTCAACTTTAGCAGCCTCTGTGAATCTATTACAAGCCTGCTGTTATCTGTTGATGATATATAGTCACATATTATAAGTAATACAAATGAGCAATTTAAAGGAATTAATTTTCCTTTTTCCTCTACTAATTTCTCAATATTATGTTGCCCCGCCCCAAAGTCGTCATTTTTGATATTACATCTGCCTTAAACACACATCTACTCTAATCTAAAACGGTTAAATAATGAACAGATGTAAATATTTAAACTTACATTTTACTTGCCATGGCCATTATAATTATTATGATCAAGTTATTGAATGATTCACTCTAAAATCAGAATACAGTAGACAATAAAATTAACGAAGAAGCAAATATGGGGTCGAGACAAAATACACCGCTTACACCACTACACCACTTACACCGCTTTGAGACTTTCGGGTGTAACGCTA
>JAAAYG020008253.1:0-25497 GCA_009936455.2 Tomocerus minor | reverse complement strand
GGTGAGGTTTCGGCATCCACTAGTTACGTCTAACATGTTCAAAATTTTATTTTTTTCGAAAGCATTGTAACCATGGATCGGAGCCTTAAAATATATTAATGCAGACTTGAATTGAATGTAAGTGCATACAATAGTGTGGGCATTTCAGTTGACATTATTGACATACGACTTTGCCCATTGCGCATATTTCGCCTTTTCGCAAAAATAACTCACTATGTAAACGTGGAACACCTGTTTCCCGCAAATTAAACTTTCATTTCACTTTTAATTCCGTATGAGTTTACTAAGATAAAAAAATTGGTTATTTATGTGTGGAAAGGAATACATAGTGAATGTAGTCTGGCAAAGTATATCTGGACAGCATATTTTGTGACACGAGAGTAAGTTATATTTTTTCGCAGCAAAAATTGCCATCATATTTATTCTAAATACGATAAACTATTAAAATGAATTCTCGAAAAGTACAAAATGACAATTAACAATTAGCAAATCATTTGGGTAACTGATACTGTGCCGATGAATAGACGAGTAGGTTTTGGGCGACTTTTTCATCTAAGAATTTTTGCAATTCCTCTAAACTGCATTCGACCGTAGCAAATAATTTCAGCATAGAATGAATTCTAGCCAAAGGCAGAGACTCCAGGTTGGTCAGCATTCCTTCGATGTAGGACCAGAACATCTGCAATGAATTAGAATGACGTGTTATACAGTTTTTATGTGAAACGGGCGACGATTTAATAATCGTTATTAAAACTATTAAAATTACCTGTAGCTCTGTTTCCCTTTGCGTAGAAGTAGAAGTCATTGGACTGTCTGTATCTACTTCTTCCAGATATTTATTTGGAGCCACACCCGTTGCAGGGTTCGCTTCACTGAATCCTTCGTGAAGAGTATACACATCTTCACCATTATGAACAATTACACCCTAAAGGTTTTAAAAATCCGAATTAAAAAGTGTCTTTGCCATGATTTTAAACACAAAAAGCTCATCGCAAATAAGCATAATTATAATTTACCTTCGAAATCCAGAAACCTATTTTCTGTCTAAGACTTGAAGGCGGAGTACCAGTTGCAGCAGACAGGTCAGCTAAAGTCCACGTACCTGCAAATAATTTTATTAATCACGATTGTGTCACACATAACAAGTTTGTTTAAAATGTGAATGAACTTTTTTAAATTATTTTTACATTGCTCTTGAAAATGCCAGATGATGGTTGCCTGTGCAGGACTAACAACGAGATTGACTGTGCTGTCCAAGTGATCCAACTCGATTTCCACATTACCAATGTGCTTCTGCCACTCTAACGTCCGATTCCCCTTAATCATCTCAAAAGCTTTAGTATACTTTTCTAGGGCATCAGATATAGGTTTTGGTAACTCCAACGTTTCGTTTTTGAAGGGAGGCCAAAATTGTGCCGATACAACTAACCCAGTCACGCTGATTTCCTACTCAAAAATGAGAAGTGAAGAATTTTTAAGCGTTTTTTAAATTACTAGTACAACTTTTAAACTCATGTCATTGTAAAATTAGAGTGGTTAACTTATTTGAATACTATTGTCAAACTGACCTGATCTTGTAAGACAGCACCCTCATCCTCGTAAAATCTCGTATTCAGACGCTGGGAATCTGAAACATCCTTCAACATTACTTCACATTTTTGTAAATCCGATTCTCCAAATCTAAAAAAAAACGTAATTTCATTCATTTAATTTGCTATTAGTCCTTTTCCCTTTTGTCTAATCCTTAACAAAGCCAAAGAAAATCCGGTTGCAATATTCCTTCGTATGTGTAGTGGAAATATTTTTGAATTATAGGATTACCGTAGCTTTAACAGTTCGAGGCATTTAATTTCTCTAGTAATGGAACCGGGCTTTGGCATTCTTAGTAATCGATCAGCCAGCAGAGCTCTGTACTCGTCTATAAAAAGAGTTTTGGAACCGTAAATGGATACTAGAGCTTGAATCAAGTCGGATTTCCGTAAATTATGTTTGTCTTTCGGTACATCAATAGGATCTGCAAAATTTCAACCCATTGTATTAGCTATTAAATTTATAACAATAAATTTTACACTTATCAGTCAGTTCTAATCATTAAACACGGATGACGGAATAAACACACAAGATAGAATTGAAAGAATTCACCTGGATCCCAAGATTTCCAATTTACTAAATTTGGTCGACTTTTTCTCCCCGCATAAGCAGGATTTCTAGACAGTTCCTCGGCTAAATCTCCAGATTCTTCGGTTAAGCTAACCAGTATAACGCGAACGGTTTCATCTCGATGCTTCAAGTATTCCCTGAAATTTTTTTATTTTAAATCTTAACCTTTTTCAAATAAACTTTGTTGTATCAACCAAGTAAACTAATAATTAAGAGAAAATATGCAAACATTCATTTTTTACTAACTGTCGAAAACTAACCTCACAGGCGGTGTAACCAACTGAACTAAAATTCCTGTTGGGTCGACAAACTTTAGAGCTCTGACAGTGGCAACATATGCATCCAAAACATCCGACGTGTTAACTCCGGCATTTAAAAGTCTTCTTTCTAATGCTGCCTTCAATTTTGAAACAAGATCATTACGAAGATTCACTTCTCTCATGCATATACGTAAATCTTCAAGCAATGGCTGAGATTCGGGAAATTCTGCGGAAATATTACAATTTGCAAGGTCATAGTCTTGAATCTATTTTTATCATTCCATGCATTTGTTTGACTTACCAATAATAACTGAAAACATTTCGTCGATGATAGATTTTCCATACACTTCAAATAACATAAGAGTGAATTCTTCTTCAATTCTCTCTTTTTCTTTTGTACAATAAGTTGTAACAGGGTAGTTCGGACTTGGATAAATTGCATCAATCCATGGCATTATCCGATGCTTTAGCCACTAAAAATAATTTCGGATAACAATGATTAGCAATATTGTCAACAGTTTAAAAAAAAATAGGCGTGTTAGATACGATAACGAAAACTTACTTTGAAAAGTTCCTTTAAATGACTAACTTCATATTTGCCAGTACAATGTTCTCGAACACGAACACCCATTTGTTTTTTGACGACAGTGTACACCCGTGGTCCAGCTAATTCTTCCATGAGACCTAAACCTTGAAGTGCTCTTAAAAACGAGAACAATTATTATTTTTCAAATGATTTACTGAATATCAATAAAATTAATAGGAAAAAATAAGTACTTGTTGGCCTCAAGAAATAAAGCTGTAATTTTTTTGCAGGCACATGGATTATTTGAACAATCTTCACAAATCCCGGACTGATAACTTTTATTGGGAGCCATTACATTCGTAATACACCGAAATCCACAAGTGTAAAACATTTCAAAGATTTCATCTACAATGCCAACTTTAGTTTCCTTTCTTTTATCACAGCTTAAAATCAGGCCAGACATTGTTTTAGAAATAAAATGAAATGCATTGAAGACACGACCACAATATTTTATCCGGTCACAAGGCTTGATTGTATTTTCAATTAGAGTCATAAATTTTGATGCAGTCGCTGTTGCAGATTCGCAAATTATTTCGAAGCCCGTCCACTCATCATTTCCCAAAGGAAGATTTTTTGGAAATGGTGACCAAAACAAATCTGGGGCTACCGTCTTGGACCAATGGACACACTTCTCCGCTTCGATACTGGAAATTTTTCTCTGAAAAACAATTGAAAAATGTTTGAGGAATTCAAATAATTTCAATTTGAAATTCACAAAGCAATAATTAGTTAAAGTTCACTTTGAGGAGTATGCATGCTACTATTGATTGAGAAAAATAATTATTATTACAGCTTCGGAAGTTTTGGCTGAATTTTTTCCAGGAGTGTCTCCCATAGATGGATTTACTATGTAAGAAAACAATTTCGACACTAAAATAGATCTGCCTGTATCGGTTTCGAAAGATCTTCGCTTCATGTACAAAGGTTGAGGTTTAGCGATCACTTGCGTGAGTTGATTGCTACATCCTGGGGGCGCTTCCAGTTCTAAAGAATCATGATCTTCCAGTGCTGAGGCACTTCTTGTTCTTATTATTTTTCTAAATCCATAGTTGGATAAAGAGTCATCAATTTCCGATTCTTTGTTAGGGCTTTGTATTTTAGAGATCCTTTGTCCTCGGAGAATGCACCTTGTTTGGGGACTACTTGGTTCCCCTCTAGGAAGAAATATTAATACTGGCTCTTTCTGTTTGGTAGATATTTTGTCATCCATCGTCACATTCAATCCTATATAGCCAGTACTTTTAAAACGGTACACAAAACTTCCTTTTATGCTTAAGTTGTTTTAGGATTATCTAAAGTAAATAATAAATTTTGGAAATCAGTTTGAGCCGTAAAATACCAAACGTTTTACATTGGATACTCGACTCACGATTTATTAAATCCTAAAGAAAAATTTAAGTAATCTTATCAACAGTGTAAGTACCCGTTGTTTTTAACATCAGCAGCCAATCTCCAGAGGGGTCCCTCCAGGAAATGTAAAGCCCTACTGGACTGAAAAGAAACCGGAATAAATTCTTTTTCGTAAACTGTTTACCAAAAATCTGATAGCTGCCTGTACCACACATTCCCGGTCTTCTCTGCCTCCGCACAAGGACATCAATTGTGTTTGCATTGCAACCGAATTCTCATTGCTGCTGTGTAGTGGTTTTCGATTTCTGGACAAAGAGAAATAGATGTTTTCAATACCTGTTACGATACGGAAAATACTATAGTCTCCATATTTGTTGCTATTACTGGTTGGTAATAGCACAATTTAATTTAATTTCTCCGAAAGTACTAAAGCACGGACGTATATTAAGGGTGCCTCAATGCTACGCAAAAAATCGTTTTCTTAGCCACCGGGGGCTATGGCATTTGGAATTGATTTTTTTAAAACCTAGGTCTTTCTGGTACCTTTTTTTGTGGAGTGGGAGAAATGCAGGGAGTTTAAACAAAGTATTTATTTCTCTGTCGTTTGAAGAACTGAAAAGCTTTCCCTACTGATTTCACCGACGAAGACGAATCTTCCCCAAATGTAACACAGAAAAGGGCACGTACTGAGGAAGTTGTAAGTAGCAGCAGGGATGAGAAAACCAAAACTGTTTTAGATAAGAGAGAAGCTTCTGCTTCGTTTCACTATTTTTTAGCAAAAGTTTCCCCAACGGAGCAGAGGTAATGGAAGGTGTATATTCTGTCAGTTTTAGAGGTTTGTTCGTTTTTGCATACTATTATGCTGTTTAAATTACAAATAAATTCGGTTTTTTCAATTTTAGATTTGTCCTTTATTATAATTATTATAGGATGTTAAAAATATAGCAACGCTTGTACTTGTAGAACCGTCTTTGAAAACCTATATATTTCGCATTACAAATATTACAATACAGAAACGCTGGCTTGATGTGCGTAGAACTGCAAAAATTGTGTTGCTCCCTGTATAATAAAATTGCCTATCCAAATTCCAAACAGACATCTTTTTTTCCCTGCCCGTTTTGCATATATAAATCATCATAAAAGCATTTATCCAAACTAGGAAATTAAATAAAATTCGAACTTCAATGCATAAACAGATTCAATGCAAATCATTTTTTTAAAGTAGCTATATATAGAAAGAAATTTTCGGCCCTAACAGTGCAAATTGAAAACAGCTATATATAATTATTATCCCTCCTCCTACAGTACGACCGCAGGTTGCAATAGTTGCAGAACAAAAATACACGACAATTTCGGCTTTTTTAATATTTTAATTTATAAACTGTATTACAGTAATAAGGGGTAATACTAATAAGAATACATTAACGTATACCAACTATGGTTCATATTCGGTGAGGTAAAGTAACAGAATAAACAATAATATTAATATTATTTATTTTAATATGGTCAATATTCACAAAAGCAAGCCCATGCATGCAAATAATTTTTATATACGTTGCATTTTTTGCAATAAATTCGTTTACGATTCACAATTTCATATTCATCCTTGGTACTTATAATTAGTCATTAAATTACGAAAAGCTCACAAACAAATTATAAATGCATATTTACAAAAGTGTACCATTTACTAGTATAGGTAAATAAAATCTACCGTATGGATAAATGAAATGTACTTTTCTAGTTTTCAGACACCATGCACCGTGTGACACCCTTTTCATATACTTTTAGGTATATAAACTAATTAACTCTCCGATTAAGACAATAATTATCTTAGAATTAAATGATTAGTAAGTATCATAAAATGAATTTAATAACGAGCAATTTAGAAAATATTTAGGACAAGCCCAATATTTTTTCTAAAATTTCTTTTTCTTCGTCATTGCTGGATGGTGTGTTGATGACAAGAGAAGGTGCATTCAGTGCACCACCTTCCGGGGACGAAAGAATACTTTCTAATTGTGAATTAATTTCTGTGTCATTGCCTGAAAAGGGGAAAATAACAAGTGCAGTGATTGGGCTATTTGGATTTTGTGGATTAGAACCGTCAGGAAGTATCGGCTGAACTTGTGTGTTTGGATTGTTAGTAGGATTTTCGTTGCCAACAGGTGGTCTTTCTCTCTTTTCTTCGCTATTCGGAGGTTGTTGAGGGTACTCATTATTATTTGAGTTGGGTGCTGGAGGACTTTGATTGTACACAGTTGTTTCAGTGTTTTGTGATCCAGAATTGTTGGCTTCTGAACTAGTTGCTTCTCTTACGGAATGAGAAGATGAAACAACAGTTATCGAATGCATTATCATACCCTGATTATCATTGCTAGTGAACTGCTTCAAATCTGGAGGAGAGTATTCGTTTCTGACATTTTCTGTTTCGGATTGCTGGTAACTACCCGGAGGAGCAGCAGTTGTTGATTGGGAACCTCCTCCTTGTCCATAACCATTGCTGCCACTGTTGGAGCTGGCAGTGGTCGATTCATAAGATGGTGAAGCAGTTGTACTGGAACGAGTCTGGTAGCTGTTCCCAGTTGATCCATCGTCAGGCCCAGAAACATATGCGGCGGGGACCGGAAGTGGTTGTGCTTGTTCTTGCTGCCTAACAGCTTGAATTGGGGAAATTGGTCTTGGCAAAAGTTTCGGACTACTTTCAACATTAGTTGGTGGGACAGGTTTGTTGTTTGTTGTAGGAGATATGGCTAAATTTGGTTTTCCGGCTGAGCTTATAAGCGGAGAAATTGGGCGGGGAAGTAATTTTGGTGCTCCTGGAGGTGGCTGAGGAACATTTGGACTAGGGGATGTTCTGTCGATAATTAAGAATTGAGGGAATTGTTTTCCATCAGAAATCTGCCCCTGCTGTGGAGGCAAAGTTTGGGCTGGTTTCGGAAGCCCACTTCCGGTGCTGAGTCTTTGAAGAAGGAAAGCTAATAGTTTCTGATAAAGTTCAATTTCTTTGTTAACGGGAGTAGCCAAAGCGGTAGGAGATGGATTTTGAAAGATGACTGGGATGGCACCTCCATTATTATTATTTGGAGGAGGTTGACCATAGCCATTACTAGGGGGAGCTTGAGTAGTCGACGGTTGACCGTAGTTGTTACTGGGTGGTGGAGCTTGGGTAGTTGATGGTTGACCGTAATTGTTACTAGGTGGAGCCTGGGTAGTCGATTGTTGTCCGTAATTGTAACTTGAGGGCGCTTGAGTAGTCGATTGTTGTCCGTAGTTGTAACTCGGTGGTGGTGCTTGCGTAGTCGATTGTTGTCCATAATTGTAACTAGGTGGTGGGGCTTGCGTAGTCGATTGTTGTCCATAATTATAACTAGGTGGTGGTGCTTGTGTAGTCGATTGTTGTCCATAATTATAACTTGGTGGGGGTGCTTGAGTAGTCGATTGTTGTCCGTAGTTGTAACTTGGTGGTGGTGCTTGCGTAGTCGATTGTTGTCCATATTTATAACTAGGTGGTGGTGCTTGCGTAGTGGACTGTTGGCCATAATTATAACTTGGTGGTGATGCTTGGGTAGTCGATTGTTGTCCATAATTATAACTTGGTGGTGGTGCTTGAGTAGTCGATTGTTGTCCGTAGTTGTAACTTGGTGGTGGTGCTTGAGTGGTGGACTGTTGGCCATAATTATAACTAGGTGGCGGTGCTTGAGTGGTCGATTGTTGTCCATAGTTGTAACTTGGTGGTGGGGCTTGAGTAGTCGATTGTTGTCCATAATTATAGCTAGGTGGAGACTGAGTAGTTGATTGACGCCAATAATTATAGCCTGCAGAAGCTTGAGTAGTCGATTGTTGTCCATAGTTGTAACTAGGTGGTGATGCTTGGGTAGTGGACTGTTGCCCGTAATTATAACTAGGTGATGGTGCTTGAGTAGTTGATTGTTGACCATAGCTATAGCTTGGGGGAGCCTTATTATTTGATTGTTGTCCATAGTTGTAGCTCGGGGGTGCTTGTGTTGTCGACGGCTGCCCGTAGCTGTAACTGGGAGGGGCTTGAGTTGGCGATTGTTGTCCGTAATTGTAGCTTGGAGGAGCCTGGGTAGTTGACGGTTGTCCATAATTATAACTAGATGGTGCTTGAGTTGTCGACTGTTGTCCATAATTGTAACTGGGTGGCGCATTATTTTGCGATTGCTGTCCATAACTGTAGCTTGGTGGGGCCTGTGTCGTTGAAGGCTGGTTGTAATAATAATTTTTAGGCGCTTCTGTTGTCGGTTGTCCTCCGTAATTGTAGCTAGGACCACTGCTTTGAGAACTTGGATATCCTTTGTTGTAACCGGGTGTTTCTTTTTGTTGACCGTAGCTATAACTAGGAGGGGCTGCAGTTGTTGTTTCAGGTCCGTAATTGTAGCTGGGGGCTGAATTTTGGTTTACGCGATAACTGTGGGTATGAACCACTGCTTTCTGCCCATAACTTGGGGTTGGTGTCGTAGGATATCCCTCGTAACCGGTTGATGGTCCTCCATGAGTATAGCGAGGATTGTTCGAAAACATGCTTTTATATTCAGCATAAGACATCGGAGCTCTTGGGGGACCTGATTCAAAAGCGTGTTTGTGGAAACTTCTAAATTGGTCGAATTCATCTTGGGGTCTATGGTGGAATTCTCGGCGGAAATCTGGCAATGCAGAATGTGGGTTGACTGGAGAAATCGGTCTTGGCAAGAGCCTTGTGCTGAATTCCACTTGGCGCGTCCGAGTTCGTGATGGAGAGAAACATTTTTTGTCCGGATTGGAAATTGGCCATTTCAACTGACTGCATGTAGGGACTTTATTGAACTTCTTTGGTGGAGAGGTCCATGCTTCATTTTCAGAAGAATCTTGACTTCCAGAGCTTGATTCCGAAGAGCTGGAACTTTGAGCTGGTTCAGGTTTGTGCAGTTTCAGGAATTCAGGACGAGGTCTGCTCTCCGCTCCTGTTTGAAGATCTGTCGCAGGTGCCCTGCCTGAAAGAAATAATCAGAATTTTGGATTAATTTCAAATTCAAAACAATTCAAAAATAAACGCTTTGTAATTTCTAGTTAGATACAACATTTTTGGGGTCTATAATATACATTTTTGTAGTAAATATAATCATCATTGATTTTTATCATCCTAAATTCATAATTGTATCTTGGCTATCGTTTTGCCTGAGACGGCTCATACTCATGAGACACAACTTACTCTTTTTTGGCTTGACGACTTTTACTGCCGCAGCTATTTCCGTCTTAACAGCTTTTGTTTCGGCCGGTGCTGGTTCAACCGTTTCGATCTTCTTGGCTTCCGGTAATTGTGCAGGGACACTCTGCGTCTGCCTTAAATTCTTGACATTTTGTAGAGTAAACCCAGGAAATATTAATCCAGAAGACTTTTCGAAAGCTGCATGGTCGACTCCTATTTATCAAAAGAACAACACCATATAAATTTCGGAACTAGCACAACAAACTTCTTTCATAATATTTGTATCATATCATTTCCTTCATTTCTGAAATCTTTTGTCGCCAATAATAATGGCCGCACTCTCAGGTATTTTTAATAAAACAGGGCAATTGCCAAAATTATTGAAAATGTAAAATGTTTTAGGAAACATGAGAAGTAAATCATTGATGGATAAGAATTTATTGTCATTGCCTAAATTACCATTTCAAACAGACCATCATAAATTATTTCATAAAATCTAAACAATTTATCATAAAGCGTGAACTAATAAAAAGCATTGCACGCTTTTACACCCAAGTTGCCAGAAAACATGTTATCCATCTTATCCACGTTCCTAAAATACTTTTTGAACTATTTTCGATATTTGTCTGTGTATCTATATGTTCAGCTTTTACTGTACGTACTTAATGAATTCAACATGCTTGCTATTGAAATTTAAATTAATTTCATGAAAATGCAATATTGATGAAATCTCTTTACCTTTGTTTGCATCCGGTATATCAAATTGGTAACTGCTGGCTCCTTGGCTAAAATAAACGTGTCCGGGTGTAGCCACGACATCGTTTTGTGCTGTTTGTAGAAACAGAACTAAAAGTGTCCCAAAACAAGATTTCACTAGAGGCTGTAACATTTTGTATGTTATCTTCCTCTAAAAAGCCTTTGTCAAAAATCACAAAATTGTTAATTTGAGAATTTTTAGAATGCACTAAAATGTTTTCGAATTTAAAACTGGAAGGCACAGTTGAAAGTTGACCGTTTCTACAGATTACATAGCCACTATATATTTCAGTGTTTCAAAACTTTTGACAATTTGAAGCTCTAGTAGATCCAATGATTTTGGTATGGGCACTAGTCAGTAATAATTGGACAGCAAGATAAAACACTAAAAAATTCTCGATAAAGAATGAAATAAGTGGTAGAAGTGGGAGCTTATGGAAATAGCTGGGCGAGAATTGGAGGACGATGACGATACTGGGCTTAGTCAAGGAGACGATTGAGCTGTTACCGAACGAAAATATAATTCCCCTTGAATTTCTACTTGATTGTTGGTGGTCAATTAAAAGCTTGTCTTAAGAATAGGACAAAAGCGTCTGGAAAAACTGAAATCAGCTATTCCAGGTGCAGAAATGATGCTAAGCCTCCCTGTGAGAACAAAGACTAACGTTGAAAGAGATCAGGAAGCGTTTGCTGGATTTGTAATTGTATAGCATTGCGGCATTATATTAATACATAGCTTTAAAAACAATGGTTACAACTCTTAGCTATATAGGACAACAACAGGTAGGACTCGTTTCATTATTATTAAAAAGTGTTTTTCTGTACCTACCTGTGGAATCTGGAATCTACTTGCGCAATCCCCCTACAAATACCATAATATTTTATTTGGTTTAGCTTGGCTAATCCTGAATTCTTACTTAATACTTGCATTTTGCTCTGGACATTCATTCTATGCTTGGTTAGTAAAGGAAGATTACATAGATTTGTTTATATCTGGAATCATGCTTCGTTTCTTTGTTCGTTTATTATTATACTAAAGAAGCTCCTATAGGTTCATGTATTGTGTTATCTCACATAAAAATTCAAGAGCTGTATAGTAATCAAGAATCGCACTCATGTTCATTGTTTGTATGGTACTTAGGCTTTGCCACGTAATAGACAACCTGCAAAGATACTAATAATATTCCCATTTTCTTTATATTAGTCAGCAGACACACATAATATCCTGCAATGGGCTGCATCATCGTCCCATCTTCAACTTTTTATTAGTAGAATGCTTTTCGCATGGAAAACTGGAGGATTCTCTTATATTATACAGTGTAGTCTCAGAACAACTTGTTCAATCTTGTGCTCACCCATCCCTTAAGTATATTATGAGCTGGATGGTTGCTTTCGTTATGCCATCATAGTAAAATGTTACATGAAGAGCTAGATAATAGCTCACTTACACATGCAATTCGTTACAGTCTACTAGCCACTGACTCTTCTTCGTCTACAAAAAATACGACGCTTTGCTACGTCACAAGGAATAGCATTTCTGCGCTCACAGAAACTACAAGGAATTATTCCTTCCTTTCAATTTAGTTTAAATAGTTTAATGCATGGAAATTGCTCATATGTTCCCAATCTAATTTCTTTAGAGAATAATAATTGCGAATAATTCCTGTTTTTCTTTAGTGCACAATTGTGCAAATAAATATTCCTAAATGCTGTAGTCTGTTAATATCATATTATTATTCTTTTGCTACCGCAATTTGTAAATCAACCCCCGGGACCTTCTCTTTATGCAAGCCTTTATGGCCCTTTATATACTTAGATAAACAACCTATTTTTCTTAATGTCAATGACAAGTTTAAACTAACAATTGCAAGCATATTTTTAGATATTGTTTATTATTTCGGTAAAGTTTAAAAGTATGACATTTTTAATACGTAATATTAGTCATTCATTCATATGCCTAATATAAGTAGATACCACTACCCCCTAAAAATGCTTTATTTTATCATTTTAGATGATTTTAGTTTAGCTGCTGCAAAAACTCAACTAAGCCCTTACCAAACTTTTTATGGTAAATAATAGATCTTGTAAACACGAATAATTTATATTGTGTGTGAATAACTGCTACAAAATATGGGAGTGTGTTCTAGTCAAACTAATGTGAGAATGAAGATGTGCATTTAATCTTAGTTTCATATATTCTAACCTAGTTTTCGTAGAGCTACATAAAATAGTCAAGTTTTTCATTTTTATCCAAGTATTTTTATCATTTGAATGTTAGTAATAACCATAAGTATTCATGCGTTCAATTCATGAAAATAGTTTTGGAATTTCTGTGCCCTATGGTATGAGGAATATAATTGCAGACAGTTAGTAGCTGTATCAACTCAAATATCTTCCACAATCTTCTGGTTGTGTAATTAAATGATATTGCCTTTAATATTCAAAGTTTGGTATGTATCTTATTTTCTAGTGAAGTCAAATGACAATGTAGATATTGAAGTCAAGGAAGCCAAGGAGTGCGTATGCATACAAATTATTATTACGGTTGCATAATTTCAAATTGCTGGCAATTCTTATCAAGTTTTTTATTCTGAGCCTTCTATTTCTGTTTAAAGTAACTTTATTTACCTGTAGAGTGGATCAATTAATTACTCAGAAACTCAACGAAGCTGTAAAAGCACGAGTAAATCAAAAATCATAGAGTCTCATTCAATTGCATCAACATAAGCATTTTTATAACAACCAGCTTTGTTTGTTTTATTGATGGATGCAGTAAGGAAAAATACGAAGCAATAAATTGACTTGCCTTGGGAAAGGCCTGGGAGGCAGATTTATTCCAATAAAGCCCTACTTACTACACTGTTACTTGAATATATACCAATTGCCAATCCAAGCATCTTGTTTGAAATGACTCACACAAAAGTTGACATATTGATATAGGCAGTGATCTGCCGACACGTCATTACCTTGTGAGACTCTGCCCGGATGCAATGTGAAATAATTTAGAAACTAGTTTTGTTTTTACAAATTCATTTTTGCATACATACTTAGGGTAGGTACCTTCTGTTTTCGGTATCATATTTATGTCAAGGATGCACTCATTTAATTGGTAGTGTAATATTTGATACAGGATTGATAGGAAGGACGGAATGTTTATATTACTCTGAAATAAATTGCGGCACTTTCATGCATGAGCATTTTCACGTGCTGTATTAGTGAGTAATTTTTTAAAGAAGTTATAGTTTAATTTATAAAAACGTGCATTTCGTAGCAATGACTAATAGTAGGAGCTTTAGAACCTAAAAAATAAACTAGTATCAGTAGCAATTGATGAGAATGTGTAGTAAAAATTGATGACATGGCATCAAACGGGAATCGAAATGGAGCATCAAGAAAATAAATAGAGTTGAGCTTGAGCTTGAACTGGATGAACATTGAACAAGGAAATGAAGGGCAAGGACGTGTGAAAATAAATAGTGAACTAGAGTAATCAAACTCTCACCGTTTTTCTAAAAGTGAACATTCAGACACTAGTAAACAAGAACAAGTACCGAACCAGATCCAGATGTGCACTTAATTACATATGATTTAGTATCCACTCTACGTACAATCAACCAACTGGAGTTTGGGTCTTGCTTTTGTTGTGTTTGCTTTTGTTCTAGAAAACAGGATTATTAAATTACTACTGTGTTGGGTAGACTGACACAGGTACCCAAAACAATACGAGATTATGCACCACAATTCATAGAACAAGAAAATGTCTATTTTTATAGGCGATTATCATCAGTCACGTAATACTAATTAGAAAACTGCTGACAATAAGTTTAATCTTATCATTGACCATGACCATCTCAGCTGACGACTCAACGCAAGAATAGCAATACGAAAGCTTTGCATCTGCTTCACATCCAGTTTATATTTTATATGAAATTAAATATCCTTCTACTGACTGAATTTAAATTCATAACAACTAACTACCTGCAGATGATACTCATTCTTTACCTGGCAGGGATTTCAGATACTCATATATCAATACCACCCACTCTGCTCTATAATTTAGCAAACACCGGCATCTTCTCTGTCACTTTTAACCTTAATTTCGTAGGCAAGTAGCCATCGCTTTTCATCTATATTGTGCAAATTATGCAGAAAATTATTTTAACATTAATATTTTAGCACGACAGAATATGTTAGAAAGTATTAGGAATTATATTGTGGACAGACTGTTTAATTTTCCTTCAATATTAAAACATCATTAATAGAAATTCATTGCGAACTTCACAATGCGAAGGGATTGAATACGTGTAGGTTCATTGGTTTATAGTTTATACTTATAAGATATTATTTATATTCCACCAGAGAAGATGCAGTTGTTTATGGATTGATGAGCTTGTGATCTTTTAGATATCTTAAACATACTTAAAACATCTATAGTAATATTATTATTTACTTTCTGTGTATATGCGCGAGAAAACGTATATTTGTAAGTAGTTTCACTATCTGAAAAATCTGAACCGTACGCTGCTCATTTACGTACCTGATGCATGTAATTGAAAGCCTACGTATTAATAATTCAATGCGTTGGTGGTGGTTGTTAACAGGGCAGGGCGTTGTCTCGTCGTAATATTTATTATGATGATGATGATTCAGTTTTGAACAGAGTAAGACAATTATATAAAAATAAGTAGCTATTCATAGATGTACCTAATAGATATCTGATGAAGCCTATTTATAGTGTTTACTTCTATGTATCATTCATTATTACTATTCATTAGTTACACAAGTTTCTAAGACTGATGAAACCAATTACTATCCAAACACAATAATGGAAAGAAAGATTACAAAATGTGTTGATTCAAGTTTGGATGTCTATCTCGTAGTGTCAGATACGCGGATGCGAATGGTTAGACAATTCCTATTAATATGTATAATTTACTATCTGTTCAGTCATACACCTTTAACCTATACATCTGAAACTGCAAATCCTTTTGTTTTTTGAGACGATATGATGTATTTTTATAACAAGTATACTTTCCACTGCACACAAAAACAGAAACACAATCATTAAATTATTTTGATTACAAAAATATCATATATCTCATTTGAATAACTTTATATGCAGCTGCACATAATATGCATATAAGTATTATATTGAATATTACCATATCACATTTTATTTTCTATTCAAAATTAATTCTAGAAATGTGCTTGAAAATTCCAAAATGCAGAATATGTGTGGACATGTCAATGTGTGTCAATTAGCTTACCTATAATATTATTGCATTCATGATAATAATATTTAATAATATAGTCTGGTAGATCATCAAATGTTTTTTTTGGTCATGGTACTATTAAATATTTAATGTAGATATGTATAATGGGTGCAATTCTAGTATGTATCGTTTAAAAACTCTTCTAGCATTTACTGTTTTTATTTGGATCTATAATGTTTTATTACTGCTGATAGAGTATTTATAAATTCCGAATTCTCTATATTATTATTATACCTGAACGAAGTAAGAGTAAGGCTACATATGCTAGACATCTTAAAATTTTAATGACACATAATATGATTATATACAGGACATAGGTACCTTGATGCACAACGTTCTGCGTATTTCCACGAACTGATGTAACTTACTTATGTTAAGTAGCTAATGTTATCATTTCTAGCTATCAGAGTAAAAAGTGCAATGTGAAACGATCGAATTCCTGTTTAGTAATTATTCCTATAAGATAAGCAAAATACGTAATACCGATGCTTAGCGGTAAATAAAGCAAGGTCATTTGCCAACATTAATACAGCACAGAACCACTTTTCATTCTTCATACGACTCAGAACAACAGAATACAAAAACAGTGAGCGTAAAGATGAGCACAGAGATATGAATGAGCAACAGCCGTCATTATACACATTCTATGAGAGTTAACGATTTCTTACATGAAGGCAGTAGTTTTCATACTTTTCTTGCATATAATAATGCCGCAATGAAAATGAAACTACAACCACACATTACCCACAGTCTACACAAAGTAAATTATTAAACGATCAAAATCAAAACTCCTTTTCTGGACTTTTTTCTTATACAAATATACCAGTAGTAAAAATAATGCTAACCATCAGTTTGTTAACTTATCATGGTTAAATGATTCGTTTATCTAAAAAGGATATTGGAGTAATTGGCAATCCCAT
This sequence comes from Tomocerus minor, assembly GCA_009936455.2. Lineage (NCBI taxonomy): Eukaryota > Metazoa > Arthropoda > Collembola > Entomobryomorpha > Tomoceridae > Tomocerus > Tomocerus minor. The sequence goes on along the minus strand of JAAAYG020008253.1, from coordinate 8,986 downwards.
ATTAATGCTACTCAGGGATCAAAAACGAACGATTAGGTTAATATTCTCTTTACTGGAGAATAATAAAGTTTTTTTTAGCTTGTGAAACTATTTATTTATAATAATAAGCTACTTATTAAAATGTTTCGTGGAAGTTAGCAGTATAATTGCGAGCAATATCATTTATTTTAATAGTACATTGCTACAAAGGAAAATCTGTGACGTTTAGTTGTATATATATAATTTATTAGAATGTTATTTGCGCATTATATGTCATCTCATCACTTTTTAAAATAAATTACGACAGAGTGGGCATTCGGATTTGTTGCTTGTGTTGAACCATTTGTACTAGAAAAAAAATATTTCATAATTAACATAAATTCTAGATGAGCTACTAAATGTAGATCATGGATGCAATAGATCAAGTTAGAGAATTCTTACCAGACAGGCGGCATGAAACTTCTTTTTGCAAGTTCTACAAGCCAATTTAGGTACATTTTTGGTTACATGATGAAGAATAAAAAAGCAAATCGCACACTCGTCCACATCTTTGTAAACTCCGTCCAGATTCTCCTTCCAGAGTTTTAATCCGGCTGCTAAGGAATGTGAGCGGGAATTTAACAGATGCGAAATTCTTGCATGAAGGTTCTTATCTGATATTTTTACAAGAACGGGACCCAGTGGGTGATTCAAGGGTAAAGTTATGGTCAGGGACACTGAGGTTTCTTCTATTTTATAGCGAGCAATTAACTCGTTGCACCCAGGATGACAATTTATCTAATAAAATAAGAAAATATATTTTATTACACCATGCAACGTTTTTTTTAACTATTTCAAGTACATAAATCCAAAAGTAGCCAAGTACCTCAACATTGTCCAACTCTTTCTGCCACTGGACGCGTCCCAGTTCCTCAGCTGCTAGTTTTGAACTGAGGAAAGTCTTAACAAATTTATCAACGTGAACTTTGTCTCTTTGCTTCGTCAATTCGGAATTCCACCACCACCTCACGGTATAAGGTAACGTCCTCATTGTTTTCTGCAAAAGCTGACACGCTAAGTGCACTAAGTTGACAGACTTTAAATTGACTTCTGTTTCAAAGTATTGCTTTAAATAGTCATTGGTCATTGTCAGAGTAGTGAAGAAAAGACTGTTTAGCAACCTCGGAAGCAAACTGGGTTGTCTATAAAAAACGTTTTGTAAATTAGAAAATAATTCTACAATAAAATAATTTACAGTAATATCTTTATTTTAAACAACTTACTTGACGTAGTTTGCAAATTCAATAGATGAACATTGAATAGTGAGAAGAGCGTCCCATCCTAGATAGTAACTTATTAAATCAAGATCATTCTTTTTGCTGAATAGCATAGTAAATGGTGCTGGAACGATTGGTAAGTCATCGGATGTATTCTTCACTTTCTTCAGCACTTGATAGCTGCAGGCCTATAAATTAATTGAAGGATTTTTAAATTATTACACAGGAATAAGTATTTATTGTAAAAATAGTTATGAAATATCCCAATATTGTCAATTACCTTTATGAAAACTTCCTTTTCGTCGAGCAAACGTCCGAAATCTTCTACTAGGACTCTTGCATCGGGCTGAATGAATGCCAAAGTGTGATCAGGAATTCCAGAAAGACATTCGGCTACACAATACAAGGTAGCTCGAACATTAAAGTCTCTTGGCATCTCCAACAGCTGGAAAAATTGTGAGTATATAACAGGATAGAAGTTTGCAGCGAAGAATTCGTCAAATTCTTTCCAGTTATTTAGTTTGGACAGTATTTCATATTTAGTGACGACTCTTGCAAGAAAAGTTGTCACAGCGAGGCTTCCTGTTGTGACAGTTTTGCAATTCTTAAGGTACGACGAAATCCAACAGGCTGATGTTGAGAGAAACTCCTCTTCACATTTGTCTACAAGAAATTCAACCAATCTTACAATGGCTACAAGCTTCTTTTTATTAATGACGTCTTTGTAGAGGAGGTCGAATTGAAATTCGTCGGCATGAAGTTTTCTTTCAATCATGAGCCATTCCGTTATTTTCGAATAGTCTCCATAATTCATGAAGATCTTGTCTAATAGTTTTTGAGCCTTGTCAACAAAGTCTGGGTCGTTTACAGAAAAGTCTACTGTTAAAGGAGATCCAATTTTGAGTTTATTTCTCAAAATTCTGGTTGGCAATTTCTCCATGTCCAAAATATCCATGATATTAATATCTTTAATCTTGTCCCAAATTTTATCCAGCTCTTCTGAACAAATCTCCAAATCATAATTTAATTTTGATCCCAGCTTAACTAAGGCCATGGCTTCCATCAGGTACTTGAGGCATTTATCATGATTCTCATTCTTGTGTAAATTCCATTTGCAGTATAGAATGATGTGCTTGACACTCTTAACTAATTTATCTTCGCTTATTTCGGTGTTGAGCAGCGTGCCTCCAGTAAATAACTGCGGAGAAAGACCGTAACTGCCGTATAAAGCTTCGTTAATGTGGTATGTCTGAATATCTTGTGGGTTTATGTCAATAAACGTTGCGATTTTAAATATCATTTCGCTATCTTGGAGAATGAATTCTGAGAGGATTTCGTAATTCTGCTCTGGCGACATTAAACTTTCAAATTCCACGTCCTCTCCTTTAATTCTGCTTTGAATGTACTGACGAGTTAACTTGGAACGAATCTTGGTCGTATCAATGTCGTATGATGAAATCTCACCGTAAAAGACATCATCCCTCTCCAGTAATGCTCCTACTATTTTGTCCATAGCAAATTGAAAGACAGGACGTAGTACAAACTTTAGCTCAACGACTTCTTTACTACAGTGACGCAATAGTCGCTCAACGAAAACTTCTGAATGATAAAAATCAATAACAACAGGTAACTGCTCAAATTTCCCAATTTCAGTAATGAACTCTGAAAATTCGGATTTTTCCAATGCACTTCTAATTTTTTCGATCTTTTCAGGATAGAATTTGAGCATGTCTAAGTTGATAGAAAGGATATTGCAGTCAAATGAGCCGATGTCCGTCCAAAATTCATTGGTACAAAATTTTCTGGTAATTACTTTTAGGAAATCGTATGACTTGCTCTCAATTGCTATTTTACAAGTTTCGACTAAAAATTTTTTCTTGTACAATTCTGCATCTTTACTTTTTTCACTGGTAAATGATACTGACTTTTTCGGTTTTAGAATCCCGCTTACAAATTGGGCAAATGCAGCAGTATTGAATGATTTCATATCTTTCGCCAGAAAAATCGGTAAGTTGGTGTAGAAATATTCGGATTTTATCAGCTGACTGATTGACGTGGCCAATTCTGGAGAGAAATTAGACGACACGATAAAAGGGAATATTACTTCTTCGTGTAGTGACTCTTGTGGTGAAGATTTCGTGAGGTAACTAAAAATCTCTATCACGATTCTTAGTATTTTGCGATTTTTTGTTTTGTTATACCTGCAATTTTATTGTGAAATAATTAGAAAAAGAAAACAGTAACGTTGTTGATGTTGGTATACAATTAAATTACAATTAAAAAATTAGATTAAATTTTCGGACTAACCCGGAAATCAGAGCTTCAATGACACGATTAGTAAAAGATTCCTGTTCCACATAGGCAACGACAGGGAGTACGCCGAGTCCTAAGCTGTCGCTTCCATACAGTCCATTTTCACAGCAATCAATTAGGTGCTCTTTAATAAATTCAGGATCAAATGATCCACTGACAGAAAGGGCCAGAAAACAATTCCAAAGATTAGGAATCGCTTCAACAGATGTTTCTTTCTTGAGACACTCGTCAATTATCTTTTTTGGAGGAGTAGTTCTTGACAATATATCGTATACCAATCGCCGCAACTGCATTATAGACACAAAACAGTTAGACATTTATTTTTTTTCTAATAAAATGTTTGTAAAAATATAATTAACAGATAATTATAAAATCCTTAATAAAATGATATGGTCACTACCGAATACTCACCTGACAGACTGCCCCAGTACGAAAATTTTTTATGATATCCAAAAACTTGGGAATTTTCATTAAATCGCCAATTTCTTCTTTATCCATGACCTCATTGTCACTCAGGTACAGTACAGCTTTTAAACTGGAGAAAGTCATTCTAAAATCTGCATTTTCTTCGTCAATTTTATTGATATCCACTTGCTGAATATTACTTTTTATTGTAGAAACTATTTCTTCTTGTGCAAACTTCAGACTCTTTTGTTTTTTGTCTTCAGGGAAAATAGCCTATAATAGAACCAGAAGAACGAACAATTAAATAAATTCACAATGCGATGAAGGATGAAGGAATGTTTTTTATTTAAATTGTGGGACAATTAGATTTGCTAACCTGGAAGGCAGTCGTGGCGGTAGAAGACACTGTAGCATAACAATCACAAATAGAAAATACCAAAAACGGCATAAGAGTCTTGAGATAAGGAGCCAACTCACGCCCAACAGCAATTCCGATAACGCCAAGAAGAACATTTCCCAATTCCCTTACTTTTCGATTTTCGTCTTGCGATAATTTGGGGTATATTTTTACGTAATAACTCAGTAAAGTTCCGGGAAGTGATTCATCTTGTTTGGCTGTTTCAATTAGTTGTTCTAATGCCTGGAAACATAATAGCAATCGAAATTACAAGCTTAAATTAAGTTTCCTTATCCCGGCTCTTTTGGCCACTCAGTTCTTGTCATCGTAGTCATTAAATATTGTCTAAATACAGGATAACCACAAATATAAGGACTAAAACTTGACATAATAATTAATTACCTTAATTTTCGTAACTGCGTCTTTTTTTCCTAACTTTTTTAAAGTCAATCTGGTTTCAGGGTCCATCTCATAATCTTCGTTGAATTGTGCTTGAGCCTGTAGAAAAGCATTTCCACCGGATGTTGACAAATTCTTCGCTTCATCTGTCAATAGAGTTGCAATCCGGCTACTGCTGGAAGGCTGTACAAATATTTTACAAATGGGGCATTAATCCAGGACATTTAAATTTTACTGTTATCTTTAAAATATTTAAAGTTTTACTTACTTTAGCAGAGCCCTTCGTCCTCTGACCTTTATGATCCTTACCCATTTTTGGAAAGAGCGGTTCAAATATTTGTCACCAAAGAATCACCGACTTTAATATTCGCTTGAGCCGCGACTAATAGCTTACCATGATATCTTCTTTGTTCCTTAACTTTCGTGCACGTGCATCGTGCAACACGTTATCATAAAAAAGTGTTCATTTGCAAATATGCACTGACTACTGAGTAATGATAATGATAAACAAATTATCTATCTATCGAGTATACTGATAAACAAATAGAGATATCCATCAGTTCATCCATCACATTTAATATATTTAAACGTACAGTTGTGTTTTTTTATTTAAATTTTAAATTTCAATATTTGTACTTGGGACATAATTCCTAAAAGTATGCAATGGTGTGTAATGGATCAATAATTAGTAAAGTGATAGCAAAAATGAATGTTCCAGAAAAAGTATCGAGAGCATCTCGTGAATATGAGCCATGTTCACGATTCACGAATACGTGCCATAGCCAATAATTTAATTCCACAAAAAGCTGTACATCATAATATTTACATTAGGTGCTTAAATAGTTATTAATCAAATAACAGCGTATTTCTTAAATTCTATTTGATCATAGAACAAATCCTGCTGGAATGGAGTAGGATGGAAGTTGAGAGAGAATCGGGCAATGTTTGTATACTTTGGCACAGTTAATGCCACTTCTTCCTGCCTTTGCTATCTTATCCACTGCTTTCACAATAGATCCAGATTTATCGACATTCTTCAACATAGCTCCAACCTTTGCACTGATACAAAATTAACGAAGAATTAATTGTATGTTAATACTGTAAATAAAATGTCATTTTTATAGTTCAATCATTTTTGTTTTGAATTTAACCTTAAGAGAGATCCTATATATCGACCAGAATCTCCCAGTTCTCTTACAAGCAATGCGTTTGCCAGACAAACATGCCTGTGAGTACAACTTAGTGGAATTAATCGATCTCGAGCATGAGCGACAGCGGTCTGAATAGAAGAAAAATGTTATTTAGCTTAAACTAAAATAACATGTCTGTTTTAATGATGACGGATATGGATATATATGCCCAAAATTATTAAACAATCGATGTTAATAATTCTTGACTTTTTGTGGTTATAGGTAAAAAATAAATCAAGGAAAGGGGGGAATTCATTATTAGTCATTTGTCATATTTTGTTGGTTCAAATTCTCTGAAAAAGTATAAAACTGATTTTCTAGGTGAATAAATTTTTGAAATCAGAAAATTTTAAAACTTTTGCAAAGCATATGCATATTGTTTTAGCACGTAAAAATAAAACAGTGAAAAATCACTGGGTTTTGTATGGTTTGTTTAAAGTAATACCATAAAAGGCAGTAAAAGTTTCATCAATTTTTCCATATCCGGTTCTACAAAGGACTGCTTATCCATATCCTTATTGCTGCTATCAGTGAAGGAGATATTAATGAGATCGGGAGCTGTTCTCTTTTTCCTTCCTGGTGCAGGTGCAGGTGCCATTGTAGTTGTCATCTGTCGGAGAACATTCTGCTAACAGAAATCAATTTACGTGTTATTTAACCAGCTCCTCAGTCATTGTCTATGTGTAGTGTGTAAGAGACCTGTAAATAAGATGCAAGGCCGATGACACCCAGAAGTCCAAGGGCAGAGTTACAATCCCCTTTTCTGACTCACGAAAATAACAATCAATGATAAACGCTCTAGAAAAATAAATAATGACATAAATCAGTTGTTTTATAAGTTGATCTTACCCGTAGCCTCCACCGCCATGTCCTCCTCCGTGTCCTCCGCCGTGACCTCCACCACCGTAGCCACCTCCATGTCCCCCGCCCCCATATCCTCCTCCATGTCCTCCTCCACCGTAACCTCCTCCATGACCACCTCCACCACCACCGTGGCCGTAGCCCGTTTCTGCCGCGTAACTTCCATATTCGTCAGTATCTTGAATGAGGATTTAAGAAAATTATTATTGATAGAGTTCTTAATCATTAGAAAATCAATAGAAAGAAATAATATACGCATAGGTACTAATAAAAACGAAAGTATATTCGAACCAGAGTAAGCGTAGTCAGTTGAAGATGCAGAACCTTGAAGGGTGTTGGCAGTTAATTCTCTTCCACTCCAACCTTTCGCTTTTCCTAAAATATTTAACAAGAAATACAGTGGATATTGGGTTAGGTGCATATAGTTTAAATTGTTTGTAATTAATCCCACTTATTTGTGTTTGAAAATTCTTATTCTGTCCCAATTTCTCGCTACTGTTGGACAACTGAGAATCAGTAAGAAATAGTTATCAATTGGGAAATTAGCCCCATTACGGGAATTTAAAGCTATTACGTATATATGCCTATCATTATTTTTTTCCTGTCAACACCCATTTAGGTTTTAGATTCGCTTTAGTTTCTCAATTTTCCGATGGGAAAAAATATAATTTCAAAGTATCCCAAACGCCAGCAGATGATATAATTGGAAGATGGTATTATTTCAATATACAAATTATGCAGATGCTGATTTTTAAATCTAGACTTAGCGGAAAACTGCTCGAATGTACCGACATGACCATGACCTGGTTTATCAAAAATTCAAAAATCTAAAAGTAATAATTATTTATCGACCATGTGGGTAGCCATGATTGTATTTATCTTATTATGTGCCGTACCTGATTTTGATTTTCCATAGCTTTTATAATTATCCCGACGTTTCCTCATTATAATGGGCCGAATCAACGGAACGTTTACTTCACTGTGATCCAAAATATTATTTCTCTTTGATAGAGTAATGTTGTTGTAAATCTCTTTTGCATTTCCTGTTTTATGATCAGCGAGTACTGGAAGCAGTTTTACAGAAATGAATATCGAGATTAGGAAAAAATCTTTAACTTTCAGTGTAATAAATAACATATTTTCGGAATAAATATCTTTCAAAAGATTAAATTTGAAGAAATATCTCAGGAAATTGGAGGTGTCTTGAAGAGATAAGTGGCAATGACTAACTAAAAAGTTTGTATGATGTAAACAGTAGTCTCCCCTTTGTAAAAAGTACAACGACCTGCCATACGATTAACAAATGACAAAGTTAATTCGATCGTGCTATTCTCCATTATCTCCATCTTATATGTATGAATTAGCGCTAGTGTCGTAACTAAAATCGTTAAACAAACGAATTGAGTGCGAGGGGATTTTAGGTAAAAGAATACATCTTGATTTGTATTTATTTGTTCTCTTTGCGTGAAATTTCAATAGAGACTTAGCCCACGTAGTGTGGTAGCATAAAACCCAAGGATTTTTGATATCCTCTATGGTTTATGTATTAACATCTACAACTATAGACGTAAGGAACTGCTTTTTTATTAGGGATAAAATTAAAATAATCCCAGTATATACTTATCGTGTATAGTTCTGAATTCTACTAAATGCATGACTGTCATCCCCTAATTCTGAAATAAATTGTCCATTCAGATCTTGTGACAGACTAGAAACGTGTATGTTAACACCTACACTCTGCTGACTTCTTTTTCATTGTCAGTGTCATCTCAAGCGTTGTAGTTTGCAGTTTTATTTGTCTCTGGCATAACTGTGCGTATACATAGCACGCAAGTATATACACAGTACCCATTGCTACAAGATACAAAAAACTCCACTGGCATATACTGAAGCAAATTTTAAGTTGTTGTATTGTTTGTCATTGTAATTGTTGTTACCAATTGATGTACCTTAAAGTGTTTGCATACATATGGCTACGGTTATAGACGATATTGTTAAAGGGAAACAGTTATTTTATTGTTTTATATTTCTCGTGTTCGTTGAAAACATGCAGTTATACAATTAGCACATGTATTTAGGGAAACAGTAATACACACTGGCATTGCGATTCCTTAAGGAGAGGTCTACACGATTTCGGAATATTATAAAAGATGCGATGAGGTTTAAAAGTGAGGGTGCAAATAGAA
>JAAAYG020008242.1:0-17456 GCA_009936455.2 Tomocerus minor | reverse complement strand
CATTGCTGGTTATTTTGGGGTTGTATCCCGAATAATGCAGATAAGCATATACGTTAAGTGTCTTTATGTAAAGCTAGGACTTGTATTTTATAGTGAAAAACAAGGTTTGCATATCAAAAGGGGAGATAATGCAGAACTTGTGTACAAAATCCTTTTGATTAATGATGAGATTAGTGTGAGATAAATAAAAATAGCTTACTTGTCACCATTGAGATCAAGTGTTGTTAGGGAATATCCAAAACTAAACGCAAATCCTTCACCAGTGATGACGGCATTTTTCTCCAACACTTCATTGTTATTCTGAAACAAATTGTAAAGCATGTTTATTGTTGAGGCACTTGATTGGAATACTAATTTCTAATGTTACCTAATAAAATTACTGGTGAATGCACAGACCACATTTAGCACATAGCTAGTAATGGTACATGTTAAACTAGCTGTCTGCACTACAGAATGATGGCATGTAATTATATAGCAAGATGTTTTGTGAATCTCCAAAAAACGTAACATTAGCACATCCACTAAACAAAAGTTAATTTACTTTATTTGCTGACGTTTTACTCTGCTACATACACATCATCCAATACATACATTACTTAAATTGCCAATAAATAATGTAATAAATAATGTAATAAATACCTACTGTAAAAACATATATAAGTATGTACTGTAGATGCTCATACTAGGAATGTCCACATCACAAAGGAATTTCTTAGAGGGAGATAGCAAAAAAGGTTTGCAAAGAAGGGAATTATTGCCATGACCCATGTGATGTCATGATATGATGCGGTTTGTACAGAATGCAACAGTTAACTACCTAACTATTCACGAAGTAGAAACAAGTAGTTGTTCAGCGGATTTCAGGAGGAGGGATCTTAACTCAAGAAACATAATATAACCGATGTAAGCACTTAATTTCCATTCAGTCCATATAAAACTGCTACTGTCTATTGTGTTTCACATATACAAGGCGTTAACCGAAATTCAGTGTATACCGGTAGAGCAACATACCGAGAAAATATATGAACTCAGTTTACTAGGGCACAGGAACATGACACTTTAAATCCTAAAAAAACGGGGAATGACAGGGAAACCAAGTCGGAGCCATATGTCTCACAATCTCACACTCTTACATATTTCCATCCAACTTCTATTAGCTATAACGACAAAAAGATCCGTTCTCTAATTTATACTGCATATTCTATTTTAAGAGTGGAGAGGATACGTACGTAGTATATAAGTTAACATGCATAACCACCCCAATCCTTCCTTCTTAGTTCAAGTAAAATATTTATAATTGTACTCCAAGTATGAAACACATTACATACCAAATCTGTATTGCACCCCACTCATTGAAATTACCGTTACGTAATATGCATAATTCAAATTTCTAAGTTATAAGTTATTGAATATTTAAATATTCCATTCTTCAATGTGGAATTAATTCTACACACAATTACTTCCCCAAAAATTCTCAAAAACATTAATATTATATAATTTCCATTAATTTAGGTAGTCTGATTGGATTTTTCTGGATATATACTAATCAAAAATATCTAATAATTATCCTAACAAAAATATTTTATATTAAATTCAATTTCCAACAGAGTCATTTTAGCAACAATATTATATAAGCAGATTTCAAAATTATATTCATGTCAGTAGATACGTTAAAAGTTGCTTTTTTAAGAAGTTTTATAAAGAGTTGTTCTGTAGGATAGAGGGTGATAGTTCAGTTTGGTCCTCGGAGATTGAGTGTACCATATGTCAGCATATTGTACATATGCTAATTGCCACTAAGTCCCTATCTATATTATGTACACATTAGTAAGCAATGTAAATCATGAGTGCTCTTCTTCGCTACTGGATTAACAACGGGAAAACTGAAAGCATACTTAACTCATGTGTGCCTTGCCTTCTGACTCCCAGCAACACTTTTCCCACATTATTGATAACAAGAATGACAACAAGGATTCTTTCCAGTCTTAATGGTGGTAGATGCTCATCGCAAGTAGGTAATTCTAGTATAGTGCCATATCCGCACACTTTGTTCAGCAACGGTTATCTCCGTGACTCAGCAAACACTGCTCCGTTGCCTAATAATTTATAATCCTTTCCCACCGTATCTCTTGTTTTCGTCGGAAATTTAATAACTAAAAAGCATTTCTTATAGGTGGTAACTATAGGCCGGAGGTCTTAGCAATAGTCTTGAATATCTCTGCAACGGAATGTTCCAACTTTTAATGAAAACGATTAAAGAAATGGCTACAACAATTCAAAAGAAGGTCTAGGGCAATGACAGTAACATTAATATATTTTTATAGCGTCCCTCTCTCTCTCTCTCTCTCGTTACTGATGTATAATAGATTCTGCTGTACGCATTTAATAGTAGCAATGAAATTTTAATTTGAATTGTGAAGGGGATGCTGCTATTTGAGGCCTGTAGTTGCAGAATGGCTATTTGTGATTGAAAAAAGTAATTTCCTTCTTTGAAACCGAAATGACATTATTCGTTTAAAAGGAGGTACTTGAAAAGAGAAAAGGACACTTTGATTTTATGACATTTATTTTAAGAGGTTTAGTTGTCCTTATAAAGGCACACCTTAGAGATGCATATTTAGATAGAAAGAAAAGGAAGATGCAATATCCGCTGGACAGACTGGACTCTCTCTCTCTCAGAATGCATGCATTAGTTACTACTGCTGCTAGGCTTATAGTGATGGTGTGGCATTGCTTTTATTTTGCTTCGGATTACCACATTACGACATGGGGGATGAGAATGCATGGCGTTGACTGCGAGACACCTCCACCTCCTTCGTGACAGTCCACATTACCAACAGCCTATTTAGTCAGGTCAACCTGAGTTGGAAGAGGTGCCTGAATCCCATGCAAGTCTAGCAACGACACTTAAGGAGGCAGTGCACAGATAAGTGCTATTAATAATAAAAGGAACAGTCAGTGCAGTGGAATCACATTCTTGGCCGAGGCACACAGGTAAATCTAAACTGCACACTTCCCTGCAATGCATTGTCAGGGCTAATAGTCAGCTAAGTGCATATAAAATGCAACACAGTAAGTAAGCACTAGATAGAGGTGAGAGAGAGAGAGAGAGAGAGAGAGGATAAGTATCTCCGGATCTCGGGAGAGATGAGTCTGGATAGTAAATTCATCTCTCGCCCTGTCATTTGATACAATCGTGCATGATGCACACTCACACATTTATCCATATTCAAACAAATTCAAAGTCATTCTCGAGACACGAAAGAAATCTCTGTATTCTCTTTCAAACAATACGTCATTACTGAACAGTGGAGCTGCAGCAAGTAAGGAAGCGTCAGAGAAACACAAGTCTCATAAGTTCAGGACCAAAGGACCCTACATCTTGTTTGCTCAATCCACCTTAAAAGCTTTAAATTACTACTTTACTTTGTGAGTGAGTCGGGGAAAACTCTAGGCAGACAATACAAGAACTCAACTCTTAAAATCATTTAAAATGGAGAGGAATAAAGATGAGTCAGCCTGAAGAGTCAGGGAAGTTTTCTATTAGGTATGTGCAGTTGCTTTCGTTGATTGATACCTTTCAGGCATTCGCAGATGGATAGACAAACACAAACAAAACTCTAACAGGGATGCGGAGTGATGAATCTTATCAACAACCATTATTCCATTAGCTATATCCTTATCTCACATCCCCTCCCTTTACAATTTACAGTAAGTAGACAACATTACTCCTCTCTCTCTTTCTCACTCACTCACTCTATAAGTAGTTTATCCTTAGTCGGTGCTAATATGTAAATATACTTAGGGGCAGGGTACTAATAGAATACTTACATCCTCTTAATTCTATAAAAGTATTAGGTACTCCCTACAAAAAGGCACGTTTAAGCACTGAATAAGGAGACTCCTCTGGAAATCACAAGAGCACACAAAAGAAATTAAAGTCTGCCGACTAAATCAAAAGCAACAGCTTTTATGATGATTCTGAGTATGGTAGCTGCTTTATGTAAGAGTATGTAGCTACTCATTAATTTGTGCAGACAGTTGACCGATGCGCGATGAATTTAAACGAAAGCTATTAGGAGATTCTATTATCACTGTGTATATATACTCTACAGATCATTTCTCGAGAATTTTTGATTCACACAACAAAATGCATTTAAATTAATGTGTTGCCTTTTTAATGTGTGTCCTTTAGGATTTCTAAAATTTCGAATTTATCTGACAAAATAATGACAGGTGTAAAAAAAATAGGGAATAATTAGATGAAGATGGGTAGGTACCTTGGAGAAGAAGACGACTTGTCCGGATCCCGTCGCAGCCTTGGGAGCTCCAGCTACGTAGGACAAGTTTCCACTGAAGAATTTGCCACCCTCGACAGACATTCCTAAGTAGGAGTACTTATCAACGGAACTATCTTTCCCAAGTGGGGAATGGTAGTAGGTCCTGTCTTTGTTCAAGTAGTCATCGGAGACGGAGATGCCATAGATGGTCCCTCGACAGATGAAGGCTCCTGGAGCACCAAGCAGTGCCGTGTCATCTTCCAGGAGAGATCCCGAAGAGCCAGCCTGGCAGTAGCCGTAGTCCACCAGGCCTTCCTTCTGCTTGTTGCGACAGGGCTCCAGCGTCTGGTCGTAGCCGAGGTTCTGGTCCAGGAAATGACAGAGTCCCAAGCCCCAGCGGAAGTCCCTCCCTTGATGCACGTAGCGGTGGGCACACACCTACACACATGACCAACATTCCTTTATTACTTCATCTTTTCTATACACTCCCAGAGACAACCTGCGAACCACAGTCTTCTATTGTACAGGTAGGAGCGTAATTATAGTCCTAATCATCAACGCTACACTTAACTAAGCACACGACTCACAAATGTCGCTCTTCAACTACAATTTCTCTTTATCAAACATGACACTTTGTCACTATCTTAGGGGAAATACATCACAGCTCCATTCCTCTGTTGACTTTAGAACCCCTGCACTGCATTTTTCGAGGAAACTAGTAGAAACTGATCTCGTCCTCTTGTACTTATCCAATAATCTCTTCCTAAATCCATGCAACCTCCCAAAGCACCAGTACTGTATCCCAGTAGCCAATATCCATAGAATTTGTTTGTACATGCAAAATGCTATAGATACAGCTATATCCTCTTTATTAGTTTTTCTCTTTTCGAAAAGATAGCATTTCTACTTATGTGCATACATAGTTCACTAATTAGGTACTTGTGTAGCACACAATGATGGCACAGGTAAGTCAAACCGTAGGGAATTTGCAAATGAGGCTCAACAGGATATCCCTTCTCTCTTTGGGATTTTGCAATATTTTACAATATTGTCATTCTAGGAATAGAAAGGAAACAGATAGAGCAATTAGTGCTTGTCACGACTTAAATATCCTCGAAGGATTGAGATGAAGCCATTATTTTCATGAATGATGAAATGGTAACCCTTGCTAAATAACTTTTCCTATGATAATTATTAAATGTATCTCCTTGACATATCTGGCGTGAGTATATCCCTGTATATGCAATTGTACTTGATGGTAACAATAATTCGATTACTTTATTTTATGAACACAGTCTTTTTCATGCCAACTTGGCTTCATTTTTATAACTGTTTTATGTTACATGTATATATTTCCACGACTGAATGATTTAAACGTCTGAAAGTGTTACATGCATTAACTAAGATCGTGTTCTTCTTTATTTTCATAGTATTGCTTCTATAAAATTGTAGATCTCAGAGCATTAATCATTGTATGATGATATGAGTAGTTAACGTACACTAGTTTTAGCGACAGTGACATCTTGATAATGAGTTAAATGTGTTTTGAATGAGTCAGTTAGTCTAGCTAAAAAGGTTACAGTAGGCACGGAAGTAGTTCAACACTGGATTCATTATAACAACGTGCGTGTAACATATTTGTGTCACAAAAAACAAACAGATGTTTAAGTGTGTAAGCAATCTGAAAAAGATTTAATGTCGGAGAAGCCCAGTGTTATAATTTTATGGGCTCTGCTCTTCTGGAAAACATAGATGTTTGTCTCCTGATAATATTTTCAATTGCTTTCTATATTATGACAGTATTAATTGAATACACTAAAATTGAAACGCTCCTACATATATTGTGTTAAAACATGAGCAAAGGATAAAAATGAGAATAATGAGATATTTATAGCCCACTGACATTAATAACGACAATTTAAATTATTGTTTATGACAGTGAAGGCTTTTTTTAAAACTAAATCATCATTCCTAGTCTATATACATTGCTTTACTATATTATAGTTGAGGAATAAAGTCGTTAAGTGTATGTTGTGAAAGATTCACAAAAAGTTTTAAAAGAGGATTAGAGTAATGGGTTTGAGTTCCTATATGAAACAGACAAATACTACGCAAGTATTAAGGAACAACAATAGAAATGAATAAATAAAGTCCTGGTACATTGTAGTTTTAGTGTAAATGCCGTTTAGTAGGACATTTTATCTACAAACATTAGGAGTTGTTAGGATTCGTAGGCCATAGAGAAACAGAGATATGTTCCGCTTACTTAGTTAAATTACATCTGTAAAGTCATGCAACTTTGGCCATTGTGCATTTAAGTGCATAGATAAAAACTATCTATATATGCAATAGCAATTGTCATTTCATGTCATGCCTTGTTTATGTATCAGACAGATGATCTCACATTCTCACGTTCTGAAGCTCTGATATTGGTTGGATATATTATGGAACGCCAGTTGAGGGAGATATGCATCCACGCTTCTAAAAATCCTATCTGCACAGAAAGCTACTAGTTCAGTTTTACGCTAGGTAATTCCATGGATAAATCGCTATACAAAGTTATACCTAGGTAAGTAATAGCGTATAATAAAATTGTTATTTCTATCTATTTATAGAATTGGATGTTTTATTCCTACAGTTCTGCCTTAAGAAGTTTATTTCACTTAATCTTCAACTCTGTCCTCGAGAATATAACAATAAAACTTGTGCAGGAATAAAAGAAAAGAGATTTCCTAGTTGCTGAAAACATCGGACAACAATGAAATAGTTTTGCAGAATGATGTTTATATAACTTACCATAACTTTCCCGCCACTTCCTTGACTACGAACGTTGACTCCAAGCCATTGTCCATCTTTAAGCTCATCTTCAAGCGGAGGATGCAGGTCCTCAGACTCGATATCTAAATTCCAACCTCAAATTAGTGATGTGCATTATCTTTGGTAAAAGCAGTAGTAAAAACTGTGTCATGCATGACAGTTGCCATTTTATTGACAACGCCCACAGTTGCAGACAAACTCAAGTAATTAACTAGAAGGTTTTTAGACAGATAGTCAAAAATTCATTTGAAATAGTCAAGTCATTTCAATTTGCACACGGCATTGCAGGTCATACCAGACGAATCATATCAATTCAACTCAAAAATGTACAAACATCTTAAACACAGCATGTCAAACTTTTCTTATTTTCTATAGATAGTAATTGATCATAGCACATCTCATATAGTAGATCACTAAAATGTAATGGTCAAACCAAATCAGCATATGCAAACATTAGCCCTACCATCTACAGACATATAATTTTTCTCTTTCTTCATATACTTGTTTTAATATTAAATGAAAATATGATAATTTTTTGTCTGTAGAAGGCAGTTAAGTTTACAGTAACTCTGTAACTTACTGCTAATGAACAATGCAAAGTAAGTACTTATAAAGGCAAACATTAATTAGATATTCAATTCAAACATTTCAAACCCACACAATGCTTAGTTTTCAACGGAGACAATTTTCCTGTACATTAATTTATACCAGTACTATTTGTATTTTATCTTCAGTAATAGGCAATTCTTATGCAAGGCAACTGTTCCACCTTATCAAACCAAATACTTGAGCAATTATCAAAAATATACTTATA
This sequence comes from Tomocerus minor, assembly GCA_009936455.2. Lineage (NCBI taxonomy): Eukaryota > Metazoa > Arthropoda > Collembola > Entomobryomorpha > Tomoceridae > Tomocerus > Tomocerus minor. Next base: position 9,545 of record JAAAYG020008242.1, on the reverse strand, counting down.
GGTATATACAAGTTATTGTATAAATGTGCTATAAAAGAATCTGCCCACTTTCAGCAGTAGGTACAAGAACAAGTAACTATGCATAATTTTCATTCCAATTTCAAGACATACATTCCACAAAAATTACGCATTTAAAAGAATGACGAATATTTTGTTGTCCATGCAAGTGCGTCAATTTATTTTATGCAAATGCACTGTCTGTTGTCAAAACTCGCATAGGTATAGGAAATATAAATGACATTTTTATACATGCATTTAGAAAATCAACAAACACTCACAAGCAAGCATTTTAAATTGATCATTAAGAATCAAGCAATTTAATGATTACTCAGACTCCGAAGCTTACATACTAAATGATGGTGCTTTAAGCATAATAGATAGCAAGTTAAGCAGACAAAAGTTGACAAAACAAGTTTAATAGCAATAAACCAGAAAAAAACTCATAATAGCAAATTGTGACCAATAATGATTCCCTTTAAGCACACAAACAATTTTTTAGGTGGAAAACTTTCGGGATTTATCACGTTGGATTACTGGAAGTGACTATAGAAATTTTATCAGCTTACGATTTATTATGGAGCATGTAAATGGAAACGTCACTATCACTATATGGAGCAGAAACGGAGGAGAAACGTTAATTTTGTAAGTGGAGCATGAGGAGCGGTAGAAAGTTTTTATAACAGTGCTATATTTCTTAGAAGATGTATCTGGATAAATGTGCGACCCAAATAAGATTATTTTGAATAGGCAAATAATTCAGGGTAAAAATAATATGGGAAACCTTAATGTAGTTAGCTACACATTTGGAGAGAGTTTCTACGTTTTTCTACAGTATATCTTTATTCCTATAGATGCATAGCCATAGTTTTTGTGTAACATCCAATAAACAGTTTAATGCCAATAACGATGCACCTACTAAAAAGTGTAATACTTTTAATACTGAATAATGGAAGAGTGTAAACTATGTCACTCTGCCATAATGTTATTTGGCTGTAGATAGCCGCAGACATGTCAAATGTAATCCTCTAATATTTTACGAAACGTGTCTAGGTATATGTAGAGTAGAGAGCTAGTGCAGGAAAGAATTTAAAAGAGCCCTGTCATTTGCAGAGTGCTCTATGTTGATGCCAAAGCGTGTGAATTGAAATGGGTGCAGTGCAATGCAAAATGTCTCGTTGCAATTGCAAACTTTAATTTTCCTAATGCCTTTCAGTTGAGAAGTCTAAAATAGATCGGTGAGTACCTATACTAAATATATCTATTGGAGTTGCACATTGAGCCCTAGAAATGGAGCAGTGCAAGAAATGAGGAAGGAAAAAGGTTGAGAAGAAACAGAAAATGCACAATTTCTCCTTAACGTCAACATTCATAGGATGATGCTACATAAACACATCAAAAGGGACATAAATCTGCTAGGTATATTTGACATTAGCACGCCTTATCTCCTTCTCTGTAAAATCCGTGAAATTTCATGAAGAGGATTACTGAAGCCGACTTCGTATCGTGACATATTATACAACTACGCAACATGTAAGAAAAGAAATAGGAACTATCTCTCTATTTTTTCTACATATAATTCCAAAATCATAAAAAATGGCAAGTACACATGTATTATGTATTTATTTAGAGATTAAAAAGGTAAGATGAAATTAGGAGTCGTATATGAAATGATGAAAAAAAGGCCAGAGAAAATTACCGAGGAGTCAATAAGACAGCCATATTAAAAATGTGTGTAGTAATCCGTCTGACTGAAAAGAGTTGTGAGGATTTTGAATGAACTTTGCTCTGAACTGCAGTTCATTAAAGAAAATCTAATGTGCGAGCAAGGTTCGTGCATGCTTTTAAAAAGAAATGTAAATTCGAGATTAGTCGCATCATAATTACAAGACCAAACAAGCCAACTCAAATTACAACCATAATAGCCAACTTGAGGAACTGGCTAGAATTTAATTCTGTCTAAGCTTTTACTCCTCTCCACACACAACGCTCCTCCATCCTCCACCTTCCTGCACTAACTAAGTGTGTGTGACAATATTTGCACAAGTTAAATGTTCGCAGTCAAACAGCCACTCGTTTTACAATTACAGCATGACCTTTTGTTAGATTGTTACTCGCTCTAAGCGCATCTGTCGTGTTAAGTTAGCACGGAGCAAAGTACACAGAATTAATTCAATATTAATACAAAGGACTATGTGTGTGTGGGTGTGACATTATTGTCAGAAGAGATGCTTACTGTTACTGGCAGCCTGAGAACGGTAGTGAATCTTCTTACCAAATGCTTCCCTTCTACCATTACATATATAATTATAGCTCCATATTCAAACATTTATAACCAACGGAAGGCCAAAATATAAGACACTTCAATTTTTTAATCAATCAACTGTCAAACGGACACATTAAAATTGCACAAACCATTTTTTGATAAACTTGCTACGATGATTTCGATTTTTAAGCCATTGCATTGGCTAAGTATATTATCAAGGTTTATTCGTCAGGAGAGATTTTACTGTATAGTTACAAGATACAAAAGAATTGAATGAACATTTTAATATCCTCGCGTCTAACAAGAAAACAAGTAGACGCTATAGACATCATCTTATAGATAAGTACACGACTTTAGGTAATGACTAATAACAATGCAGGATAAGATTTAGACAACTGAAATTCAAAGTGTCACAATATTATGCATAATAAGTGTGTATGAGTTATGCAGGGGCTAACGATTGTTCTGACAGCGCATAAAATCTTGCTATGACATCATAAATATATTGTGCTACAATCTAAGACGCAGTCTTTGCATAATCTCACAACGCACCCGTATGAATGGCTACTTATGCTTGTTAAAAATATTATTGTTCTCAGCAGAAAAAAACATGTTTTGCTAGATGGATCTAACTTTGCAAGGATTTCAACATGAAAACTGGCATATCAGTTACACTCACATTAGCAATTATCCAAAAGACAACATTTTATTTGTACTTTTATTTTTCTCAGTTCTACAAGACGCTTACTAGACAGTAGTAAAAATGCAGCCACCATCGGCAATTTTCATTAAGTTGTTATTATTCTTTCATTTCTTACATGATCTGATCTGAGAAACACAATGACTAATAACTTGAATCATTCATTATAACTTGGAAAGCTACCCACATCGAAACTGAAGGATCTGAATTTTTTAATTTCATATTGTTCTTGGGAGGTTCGCTTTCAAGAAGCACAAAAATGCAACCTTTTATAAAAGGTCTCAAGCGCCAGTAGTCAATAATTATCATTACCTATCAATACTAAAAAATCCACTATTGAAAAATATAGTGCGTCAAACCCACCTGATAAAAGTTCATGAGTGAAATCTATTCATAAATAATTTTAGTGATGTGTAGCAATGTATAAAAAATAATATGTGTATATATTTTCTAATGTAGTTGTTATCGTAGTTGTCATTGTCAAATGACAAAGTTCAATTTCATATAGGTATGAAATGACTGTGAGCTATTCCAGTTTGATTTTGAGCTTGGTAGCTATTTATTTATATGGCCGTGAAACATGATAAAATTTCTAATCTGAAAGAACGGAATCGAATGCAAACATTTTAAACTCTGACTACTTACGCAATGATTGAGGCAAAGTACACGTGTAAATATTTACACGGAATGATTTGGATTGCTCAGAGCTACAGACTTTTCATTTCTCCTTGGATTTGATTTCCTTGAGTAAAGTTTTTGTGTTCTGTTGCTCAGTAATCAAATGGAATTTGGTTATCGTAATAGGTAGGCATTATTATTATGAGGTGCCAAGAGTTGGAATGGAAAGAGATCATGTTTTTATGTCTGCGTCTTCTGTCTGTGCACTATGGGATAGTAAACGTTATTGGTAATGTAAACTCTTTTGACTGTCAAATCCTAGTCTCGATATGCTAGATAGACGTATTTGGGTAATATTGTGTGGTTTCTATGCAGTGTACACAGAGGATGAAGTTAAACCCGTCAAATGAAATCTTATATCAACAACATGAGCCCTTTGAAAGTCAAAATTCAAGCAAAAGTCAACAAACGATCGGGCAGGGAAAAAACTCAAAGTTTACAAAAGCATTTCTTCACTCTATTTCATTTCTCGACTCTCAGCTCATCCAAATTCCCTATTTCTATCCCCTGTCTCTACGATAATAATCTGTGTGGGTGAGCAATCTGCACAGATAGGTAGGTAGGCCAATGCCTAATTTTTTTACAAACATTTCCTTTACGACTAAACAGCCTGAATAAAAATACCTACATATGCATGTGATAGATCACGGCGCTTATAGCAAACGAATATTATTATCTCCATTTGGTAAAAAAAGAAGTTAGGGCGCAAGAAACCGAAATAGTAGTAGAGGCAGTTAACCCTATATTACATTCATTCATTCTGTAAACGCTCTACGATAGGCAAAGATACCTAAACTGATAATAGTGTGGAGAGCTCATGAAGATTTATATCTCAGGAACCAATCTTTTGTATCCTAACTCACTAACAAATACTATATACCTTTTAATTGCGTGTTAACTAAATTCTACTCAAATAAATATGTATAGTTTGTGCGTAGGTATCTACATAAAAACACTATACATAAATACGACGATTTGTTTCGTTGTGTCGGAATAATAGCAATTGGTATTTTTTATGCCTTGAAATTCATATTATCTCAATGAGCATCAATGCTCTATTGATTTAATAGGAAAGACAGATAGGTAGGCGACTAGGCTTGTGATAAAAACAGCCAAGTGCAGCTGTTTTATTAAAATCTTTGGAAATGACAGCAAATAGCTACAACTGCAGTGCTTCAAAAGCCAAATGCATTTTCATTTTCCATGTGCATAACTTTTAGATAGACCGTAGGAGATTTACATTTGATCAGGAAAGCAATCTGCCAGTTTTTAGACGGTTTTTGTAGCTTTACGAGCCAAACTTTCTGATCTGACTTCATATCTCAAGCTAATCCGATGGCTTATTGGATTAGACAGATAAAATAGGGCAATTGAGAATGGGCTAAAAGGACGAGAGCCCATTTGTTATAATGCTGCGCTACTCACACACACGAACAGATGTCCTCTATCCCGTCTAAGAGCTAAGTGCGATGAAAAGAAACAGTTTCCCAGAAAAATCCGATTGAAGTTAAAAACACACGGTAGATGCTAGCTAATCTACTACTGTTGACTATCAAAGTAAAAAGTAGTTCCGGACATTATCTCAAGCAACAGCAAGCTCAGAATAACGTTATTTTTGCATATCAATCTGCAGCGTGACAGCTTTTAATCTTTCTATATGACATGGAGGATGAAAAGATAAGGAATATGTTCATAGCTAGCAAAAAATATCTTGGTATTAAATAAAAAGGGATTTATGGGGTTGTATGGCTAGTGAATAAAAGGAACAGAGGTGAGAAATCAGTCATAACATTATGTAAATAAGTAGAGTGGAGTCAAATCACCAGGGCAGAATTTTTATTGTCGAAAAAAGTGCGTGTACGAGATAGAGGTGTGTAATGACAATGTGTGAGAGGATATGAAAAGTTGAAATGCGTAGGTTAAGTGGGCCCTGTTATCAGCTAAGCTGACGAGGATGGAGTTAGACTGCACCTTTGCACAATGATACGATTGCTATTATTATCCCACAATGTCACTACTGTTCTTTTTTCTGTGATGCATTTATAAATGGTGTGCAATGGCTCGATAGCCAAAGGAGCTTATCTTGTCACTGGAATAATGATATTATTATTAGTGCTGTTATTATGATAAGCATGTTCAGAGCATCTATCCGCAATGATTCGTGTGTGTACACAGTATTTGTTGTGAAGGCTTAAGGTGTCTGTACTATGAGGAGATTGTGATAAGTACAACAGACGGAGCTATAAACATGGAAATAAACTTATCTCATCCAACAAAGGATGATATTATAGAGTATCGAAAGGTGTCTGACGGGAACTGAGGTGGAATGAGAGGAGGAAATTCTTTTTTGAATCTGTCACTCGTCCCTTCCTCCATTTCAGAGAGAGAGAGAGAGAGAGAGGATTCTTCTCCGCACTGTTACATCAGGCATTGTTTGCTCAAACGAAACTCCTATTTAGTCATCAACTGACAGAATGACACTAACAATACATAAAAGAGATTTCCTTCTGAAGGTAGACTACGGAAAGATTATTCAATATTCATAATATCAATCTCCTTTCATTGCCTACAAGTATCTATGGGCTATAGTAAATATAAATCCTTCTCTGACACAGAAGATGCAGCTAATATTATTGTGGAAGCGGAGAGTGAACTGGACTGCCTGAATCTAACACTAACTCGGTGAGCTGACAATAAACAGAGATAGAGATGCAGTTCACGCCTATCACAGCACATCTCCTCCGTCTATCATTTACTGAGCTGCATTTACACGGCCGGAGATGATGGAGGAACTTCTTCCTCCATTGTTGACTTGAGTGATTCAATGGCAGATACGAGACGCTTCAATTCCTCCCAACAACAACAAACAGACATGTAACAAAATATCCCAAGTAACCAAAGTATAGATTACCTTAGACTTGGCATGCTCCTGCCTTTCCTCTGACAATAACCAGGTGAAATAGATAGCAAAGCCACTTTGCAATTAGCCCTATCAGCATATCTTAATAAACTCACAGTTTTCAGGCTTTAAGCAAAGGTTATTAAAGGTTTTTAAAGGATGACTCAGGTGTAGTACGAGGAAAACAGGGCTGAAGATGATGATGCAGGGTGATCTGCGGTGTAGGTACAACCTCACTATTAACAAACCAACGGAGATGCATTCTCACGCCGTAGTTTATGTTCCACTAATTAGCATGAGATAGCAGATGGAAACTGTTAAAGGAAAATCTAATTACATGTTAAACGCCGACGGCTAGTAAAAAGCCATCATCAGCTGGGCCTACATGGAAAAAAGATGATTAGCCAACTTTCATTAACTGACGATGATATTATGACGGCCAAGGGTTCCTCACTTCTTTTCATATAATAATAATAATAATAATATCATGAGGGAAGCATAACTACTATACCTAAATGGATAGCTGCTCCTGCTATTATTATTATTATTATTCCTCAATGGAATCACTCAGCTTTCAGGGGAAGGGTTCCTGCCTTCCTTTGGCTACCAAATCAAATTCTCTTCCTATTGTTCTACGAAACTTTTTCATAGAGATCATTTAAACCATAAAAAACATTTAATGATGATCGAAGGATGGAGGAAATTATGTAGCTGTGTGTTGCTTTCTGTCAGCTTTGTGTCATGTCACAACCTTCACCTTTCTTTCCCACTAAGGAATTATCGCTCTAGTTTATTACCTACCTGCACCTCTGCAGGCAAAAACTTCCATCCACACATCCAAAAAAATGTTCCCACTGCATATCATTTTTAATATCTATTAAACAAAGTTTTTGCTCCAAATATTACGCGTAGCAAATCAAGAAGTAATCATGATTTCCAGCCAATATATTTCAGTTCAATTGCTCACCACCTATAATAGACAGGCTAGTAAATATGCAAATTAGACACGGTTAATTAATTCATAAAAATTAATGGCTTTTCTCGTAGTATACCTTTGGCAATATTAATAAATAACAAGCTAGATATAATATTACCTCTCAATTTACAAAAAAAACTGTACGAAAATTATCATTCGTACAGTTTTCTTGCAAATTAAACGATATCATAGTCCAGATTCCGCACAGTTCAACGTGATAGTAAAAATTGTTCGGACAAGAGATGTATAGTCACTTTCAAATAGGATTCTTAATTAAAAAATCCAGATAGACAGATAAGCATTTTAACGAATTAAGAAATAATTTATTAAAAAAATGCAAAAAGAATGTAAAGTATACTACAATATCCAAACATTGCTCTGCCTGATAATAACAAACAAGTTTTGCAGACAAGTTACACTAGCATAGCAAACTTTACAACTTAGAATAACAAATCAGAGTTTGAGTTTTGGTTTCTCATGCAATTTCGATACATTCGACAAGGGATGTGCATTGAAGGACAGAGTTAGAAAAAATTGACAACGCCCACTCGCAAATCAAAAGCGTCAATGATTTACTAGACATTCGTAAAAGGTTACATGAAGCAGTGCACACTTATAGACGACAATAGTTTACCTACTACAGTGAGTACATGAACTTACACGAATCGTAAATGCCGTTTCTCGGATCTACACAGCAAATAGGGAAAAATAAATACATCACCATCGATATTCAGGACCTTAGTAGTAAAAGAACCATAGATAGCTGAAAGAATTGTGTGCCACAGCTGTAGCATAATAATAATAGTAGATTGTGACGTAAAACGTGCTCGTAAACTTTGGCACACGTTTTATTTGCACGTAGTGTACACAGTATGAGCTTAACCCATTTACAGAGCACTTAAAATACCTTTCCGTTCCTTCTCTCTAGAGTAAGCAAAGAAGGGCGTGCGTGAAATAGACGAATATAAGCACTCTCTCTATATATATATATGTATATATATCCCTGCCTTGAATATATAGTGAATAATTATATTTGTAAATAAAGGAAGATATTTAGGGCCACGACGATAAATATATGGCACATTTTTCAAATGTTCAATTCAATGTCTCGGTGGCTAGGTGAAAATAGTTAATTGAAAAACGACAAGAGTGATGTATTGGTCATAGAAATACTATCATTGCATTGCAGTGCTCATCTAAATCTTGTGCTACATTTACATTTGCATAGAATTACTTGACAAGACAAATCTCATCCACTACATAACAGTGCAATGCAAGTGTAAGTGTAAAGTAAAAAAAAATGTTTATTTATGCATAATGGTTCTTTCTTACAACACTAAATCATCTGCAAAAAATGATGTACCGTAGTAGCTTCTGTAATGATCACCTATAAAATATCCCGATAGAATTTTAAGCGTCTCACCGTATAGAAAAACATGGAGGATTTACAGGTACATTTAAGGAGAGATCATTTCTACAGGTTATACGGTACATACATCAATCCATAGATAAAAAGAATGTGAGACAACAAAGATAATACGGATTGTTAAGGATAGGAAACGTAATAGTGTCAAGCAAGTCGAGTGTAGACAAAAATTATTATTATTATTAGCCATAGCACTAATCTATATATACCCATAGTCGTCGAACACATAATTTGATATATTGTTTACGTTGTTTTCAAACCCTGCAGGTTTTTATGCCTAAGAATTTCAAGGAACTTTAAGGACACTGAAAGTTATGTGATGCGCTAAACGAAAGCAATGATGGTGGCTTCGTTTATCAGTCCCTTCCTGACATTTACAGATGATCAAGAAAACTCGGTTTTTTCTTCTCAGCTCCGCTCTTTTGCACGTCACGTCAAAGTCAGAAAGGAGAGAGGAGTTGAGCGGCTCCTTAAGATATGCATCGCATATCGCTTCAGTGAGATTCATCTACTCAAAGCTAAACCCAACCAAGACAAGACAGTCAACCACAGTCAACGAAGAAATGTCGCTCTTTGAATAAATGCACACCTACTTAAATTCGG
>JAAAYG020008231.1:8630-25279 GCA_009936455.2 Tomocerus minor | reverse complement strand
CTTGTCACCTTCTTGTCACCTTCTTGTCACCTTCTTGTCACCTTCTTGTCACCTACTTGTCACCTACTTTTGTGCACCGGCTGCCTTACTCCGACCGATTTCACGGATACTTGTTGACTCATCGAGTGATGAAAAGCATATCTTTATTTCTATAAATATTTTCCAAGTAATGGAATTCTTGTACAAGTATGTTTTGAGAATCTAGCCCATGAATTACTTGACAATAATTATGTAGCTGGATGTAACTTAAGTAAATTGTTGACAAACATATAATTGCGAAAGAGCCTAAGCTATGAAAATGATAAACATGACCTGATTTTGCGAATGGTGTGCGTGAAATAAATTACTTTGGTGTAAATATATTTTGTCAGCATGAACATAAATTTCCTATTTTCAATATTACTAAATCACTGAAGAAATATGTTAGTTATACTTGGGGAATTGGGCTGTTGTTGAGTGAAAGGTTGCCTGCTGGTTCAATAAACTGAGAATTATTGCGATACACGGAAAAGCATTGGGAAAGAAAGGATAAATAGAGGGTTGTTGCCAGATATAGAGTAGAAACACGACGGTCATAGATTAGACTTAAAGAGAAAAACAATTTTCATGGAAGTTGAACTGTCGTGATGTGATGTGAGGTATCACTAATCGCAAGGAGGAGGTCCGGATCTAAAGTCCGCTCGAGTCAAAGTCAAGTTATCCGTAGTCGGGAGAGAGAGAGAGAGAGAGAGAAAGACGTAGAGGGACCGCCAATGAAATGAAGCAGAGAAAATTCAATTCTTTCCTTTGACTGAAACTCTAACTCGCAGAACATTCATTTCCTGAAGGTCTGTACTAAAAGCCCATACAATTTTCTCGGGATTATTATATCACCATCTACCATAAACATCACATTGCCGTTGGCCATTTAGCGTTTCATTTCCTGATGTAAGACACTAACAACCAGAAACAGAGCGCTGTTCTTGCAACGCTAATAGTCATTACCAAATATTGCTTATACTTATAGTCAATCTTTTATAAGGTTATATTTACTATAGTACATAGTTAATAAACGAGCAGAATGTTGGATTTAAATTTGGCCCTGGAGAAGCGAACTTCAAACTTTATTAACAAAAGCTTAGAATCAGGCTGGCTCTCTACTTTTATAAAGGCAATAAAATAACTACCAAATCTTATTACTTTTATACCAGTTTCCAACTCCGCATACTGCTCCCTACCAAGAAAAGCATCTTTACTTTCCTTCAATTAGGAATTAGCATTCAATTCTTCGTTCGGCACAGTTTCATGTAACTCTGTTGCTTTCTCTGACTTCCACCTATGTTTACCTATTCTACAATTTCACAAGTTTTACAGTTTTCGCACAGTTTGCTACGTTACTTAGTATAATATTTAGCACGATAAACATTTGCTATACGTCTACTAATATTGCAAATGATTCAATTTGCTGGAAAATGGTTCAGAGAACTCACGCTTTCCCAACTAGAAGCATTTTGAAGGCCTTTTAACTCTTGTTGCACAATGGAAAGGTAAATAAATAATGTGCGAGCAAGTCTCTAAACGATGAGGATGTATTAAACGAAACAATATATAATAGGAACAAAATAACCTAATTTGCAACGATTCTTGCTCTTCTAGCTCAACAGACCGATACTCAATTAGTTCTCAAAAGTTGGTCTTGGTCTGCAGACGCCAAATATTCAGCTAGATATGGCAGTGATTTTGTACAGTTAATCAGTAACTCTGTCAGCCAGACATTTCAAAGGTAATTGGAAAGGTAGTTAATTACCTGTGTTCCCACCTTTAATATTGAATTGACAGGATAATTTAGAAATCTGACTAATGCATTTAGACAATTTCATTATAATTGTTAATTTGAACAAATCTGCTTTTATGCTAATGAGACTACTTGTAATTAAAAAAATGTAGTTCTCTTAGACATTTAAGAAAGAAAGGCCATTTTTATTTTACTACAATTGACTTGGTCATCGTCTTTTCTAACATTGAGTTTTTTCGTATTTTACATATTTTAATCTTCTCTCTGGGGGACAGTCTTTAGCCATTAATATCAAGGACAACAGAAATGGTACTTATCAACTGATGAATATTACACCAGAAATACAGTTGGCCAGAAAGAATGGGTCTGTCACAAAAATCCTTCACATATTGATTCTATGAGACATGCAAACAATGAGTGAGACATCATGCCATATGGGACCAATATTATCAAATGACGAGGATTTCCACAAGTAAGACTTTGATAATGCCACATGAATATTTCCATAGATTTCTCCGACATTCGGACATTCACTTGAAGTATCGTAAATTCTTGTGGCTACTTTGAACTACTTGTCTATAATGCAAACAGCAATAAGACAGAGAAATAATGAGCTGTCACATCCAATAATAATAATCAATGAGCTCGTTCGTTTGTAGTTAGTAAGTCAGCTGTCAATTCTTTGAAATTTGATTTTCCTCCCCATTCTATTCAATTGTGGTGGAGTGGTTTGAGTGAGGGATTTCATATTGTGAGACGAGATACATACAGAAAAATACCAAGTGGATTTTTGTGATAGATTCTTTAATAGATATATTATAGGGTAGCATCACTCTATGTGCTTTCGTTGATACTGATATGTCAGATACAAACACGATGATACTGCGCACCAGGGAGGGAGGCATGTCGTTGCTATTTAATAGTATTCTATAATTGAATTATGGGTTGTGTGATAACCATATCTACATTGACAGGGACCTATTTGTCATTGTCATCTGAATTTACAGGATATCCGAGCACAAAGGAATGTTTTCCTGTATTATTAAATAGTTTGTGCGAACAACTACATCCATAGCTGATATGATGGACTTGACACCATTTTTCTTCGAACTATATTAACTGAAATTTTCCAATTTTGGAGCATATCGCAGAATATTTCAGACCTCCTGTTCCTTTAGTTAATCTATATGCTTGTGTAGTGTAAGCCGATATGTTTTATCAGGCTAAAAATTAGAAGAATGGACGAGAATTTGTATTGTCCTGTTGCATCACACAGAAGCTAATCACCTTTAATGAATCTGTTTTGTGTATGGAAAGTGGAACTGGGCCGTAAGTGAAACTCGGGAATGTGTATCTATAGAGGAGGATAATTATGCGTCTATTATTTAGAGTGAAGAGTGATGGTTAGAAGGTTTGCCCTTTGAGTTGACGTAAGCATAGGGACGTGTAATCACAATTTTGCTTGTAGATCCGTCATCCTTCCAGTGAGATCGGTGATCAAGAGAAATCTGCAATGCATATCGATTGAATGCATAGGAAAAGAGATCAAGGCCTCCATATTATGAATATTATTAGAACAATTGAGTTACATTAATGTGGAGCTTGATTATCCAATGGCAGGGAGGAAGGAACATTTCACGTTTTCAGCCTAACAATTCCAATTTTCCTCAAGCGATTGACTGCGTCCCTGACATCAACCACAATTGACGTCTGTATTCTGCATATAGCCATTTTGAAAATGATGAAAAGATTGGTGGAAAAGGAAGAGCTCTGAATTTGCTTAGATCTCTTGTAGAAAGGAAGATGGGTGTAGATAGTGAAGAAAAGGCTTAGGAAAAGGAGAATTTAAACTACACGTACTTTAGAATAATACGTTGAAATTCGATCGTTTCCGAATTACTCACGCATTGACTAGCGCTAACAGGGGAATACTATTGCTCCAATTCCAAGGAGGAAATCTACTGAGAAATGAATTTTAGTGCAAAGAAATGATGAGTTATATATGTATATCTAGTTAGTGAGGAAAAAGAGATTACACAGTATGTATGTAGATGTATAGGGATCTTTTTCTTATGACCTTTAAAGATGCAAGAGAACACGTAATACTTTCCCATGCATTTTATGTAGAAGGCTATTAAAGGGAAATAAGTTGACTGGATAGCATTAGAGTGAAAGAAAATCTAAAATTGATCTGATAAATACTAGTACATGAATATACGTGTCTTGCAGGGCCTAAGCCTTCTTCCTCCAAAATGATATTTCATCCTGTTCTTCTATGGAATATAGGAATGTCTTGAACATTCTCCACTTATTCAGACAATGAATTTTTCTCAGAATATCCGCTGCAGAGGATGTAAAATAAGGGAAAGTGGTCTGGTTGAGATGGAAGTCTGTCGCTCTTGTAATAAATGCTAGTTATATAGTTGCAATAGACACGAGGAAAGTGAGACTGACTGAAAATTGAGCTAAAAAATATTAATCTGCTCTGGTGAATCGAATAACGGAGCGGTAGGGTGCATTAGGAGCGTATGGAGAAAGTAATAGCCCAGTAATAGCATAAGTAAAGCCGGATTTTAGGAATAAAGTCAATTCGAGTCGAGTCTCAAGGCACTGCCATTCCCTACAGAATGCGTAGCATTTCGTTTCTGTCCCGCCTTCCACATATCCTACTCTCTCTCTCTCTCTCTGGCTTAAGTTAACTAAAACCCTCGACTAGGCACATAAAGGTAGAGGAAATTCCACTCAGAAACTTAAGTCTGCTTAAGCCCCAATTCACATTACTCACTAGTGGTGACTTCATTCTTCTTACACAGTTTAAGTTTCTGCCCAAAGCCTATCTAGTAGTTAGTAGACAACATCTTCCCATCAATATTGGTACTCTAACACTACAGGGTGATTTTTTTATCATTAGGCACTTTACTTTCCCTGCGTAAACAAAATTTCTCTTTTTTAGTAGCTTCCCAAAATTATTTACACACTTTAATCGCAAAATTTAACTTTTAATTCCATGAAACTTCATCCAAAGTAGAAGGAAATTAAATATACGATTTGGTGGAGAAGCCAGGAAGATAATTTTGATGATTTACATCCAAAGGGACCCTTTTTGGGAATACAATTTTTTGGACACAGTTTTTTTGAATCTGTGATTGACAACATTTTAGTATAATTAAATTTGTTTCCTTTGATTCGGTTTGGTAAAATCACAAAAGGGGTTTTGAAATTTTTTCAATGCAGCAAAAACAGAGATTGCACTATTTTGGGGTGGGCAAAAAGGGTGAATATCTATTTCCGCCGTAAAAGAGATATTCGAAGTGACATGGTCACATGGTATTTAAATAAAAGATAAAAAATCGCCCTGTACTAGTACTACTAAAAATATTGTCTGAGCAGGTAGCTAAACTAGAAAAAATCCCTCCTAGTCCTAATATTGTATAAATTATAAGTGTTTACCAATTTTTCGGTCTATGCATACGTAAAATAGTACACATGTTGAGATTAATTTCCCATTAGCATATATAACATTTTTCCATCTGGCATGCTATCTAAAGAATATCAATTATATATTTGTCATTTTATAGCGTTGGGTTTTCTGTCCGTCCTTTATTGCGAATTGCGCAGGAAGTATAAGTATAAATGGGAAATTGCTTCAGGAATGCTGTAAACGGATGTATTGTATTGTTAATGTTTTTCAAGCTTTCACTTTGAAGTGAACATGCTGTTGGGTGAAAGTCACTCTCTGTACACCGCACAGTGAAATTATCATATCTCCAATTGCAAGTGGCACTGTTCTTGTAATTCCCTTTTGATAAATTTCGTTCTATTTAGCACGCTTCGTTTTAATGTATTTGATAGAAGGGAGTAGCTGCTTTTGCATTTACATGCTTCCTACGAGATTCGTTATCAGTTGTAAACTTTGTCAACTTTGGGTTATCAAGCCTTCCTGGAATCAGCTTTTAATAAATCAAGGAAATTTCACATCATGCTTTTTAGTATATGTCTATAGAAACTGCTCGTGACAGGACACTGCCTCTTTCTGTTTCATTTTCCTGGGAATTTACAGGAACTATTTGTTCTAAGTATATATCATATTCCTGCTCTTTTTTCAAAGGCAAATTTATAAACGTAAACTAAGTACACTGGAAAGAGAATTTAAAGGAAAGGGGAATTTAGCTGCAAGGGCAATTTTTCCTTCTACTTCAAGGGACTATAAAGAAAAAGGTAAAAGGAAAACTTTGTTCACACAGGGGAAACCTGTAGAATCTCTATGTAAATATTTTTGGGGAATCTCTAGTAGTAGAATTTTTATTATTTAGAGAAAGCAAGTCTTTGCATAGATAATACCTGCAGTACAGGAGTGTAACCCACCGTAGCTAAATAAATGATTAATAGCAAAAGGCAGGGATACGGAAAGTTTGAATAGTTGAAGCAGATTGCTGATTGTGAGTATATAAATATCCGAATCTAGTACTTTTCCTTTCCCTGACATATGCATTTATCTGTGTCTCGCTCTTTCCTATGAAAATAATAGTAGGAGATATATACTGGCCATGCTAATATCATTTGTCTTTTCCATCTCATGGAGAATAGAAATATATGTAGCTTCATTTGGTTCAAATGAGAAATTCTAGCTAATAAAGCACGTCTGTCTAAACCGCTAGTGTTATAGGGAACGGAAACATTGGGTCGACGAGTCTAATAAGTATGCAACGTTTGAAATGCGTACTGAATGCAGCAACTACAATTATTATACTGAATGCTACAGTATAATAATTTTAGGAGAGGACGTCGACTGTTATAGGCACATACTATTTACTGTAATTAGAATTAGGACGAATCTCTGTGTACAACGTACGACGTACGTATGCCTACGATTTTCATATCCTCTCTGCGCGAGAAATATCAAGTCAATCCAACTGTTTTTGTTCTGCCAGATCGTAGCTAAATGAATTACTGAATAAATTAAATTCTGAGCTGACGGAGCTTAATTTTAATTAGCTTTGCATCTCTTCTCTCCTGTTCCAATCCTGCTCTCACTACTATTACTCGCCAACAGTCATCCACATAATATACATACATATTACTGTAAATATGGGTGCTGTTTAGAGTATTAACCTAATAATGACAATTGCATACAGAGCTCAAAGCACTACATACTTAAACTAGTAGCAAATAAGTAGATATAATTTCATAGCATCTACTAAATCCTATATAGTACCACCATATGTGTTTCCGTCTGCTCATTTTCAAATTCATTACATAGTATGCTTTAATACGCAACATTTCCTGTAATCTATATGTGTCTTTCATAATATATGTAAAATTCAATAATGTAGAGCGTATAAGATTTATAATAATATGCAAAGTTGCTAGCGAAAGTTTTGTACTGAGATTTCTATTGCTTTCTGTGTAGAAGGAACACTTGAAATATCCCTCCTGAGGTTATCGACATTTTAAACCCTTGTTATTTAGTTACTATGTACTTTGTTCTGTTTTCTACACAAGGCTTAAAAGGATTTTTTTTGTTCAGAGCAGAATAGTAGAACCTGGAACTCGGTTACACGTTTTACACGATTTACACGCTCACACGTTTGGGGGAAAAGAGGCAAAAGTCGATAGAAAACGCCGAATAGACATGATATCCCATAAATTGGTTTCCCGATAAACATTTTCATCCCACATATGCACATCAAGTTAATGTTTTAAAAGCTTCCAGCCTTCTATGCCAATATGAAATAATTATCAATTTTTTGCTGACAAAAAGCTCAAACTTTTAACGGCTAACGGTGAATTACCTTGATGATAACCATTAGGCATAGTTGAAAGTTTGTGATTACATTTCAATCAAAGTTTCAAGTATCCTCTTTCTTGTGCGGATAGTTAGAAAGTAATTTTAGGAGTTTTACCTCATTTTTCTCACATACTAGAGTAAAAAAAAAGTTGGTAGTCTGTATTTATTTTATTTGAGCCTTGAGCCCACCCGGGCCCGATTGTCCTGTCCTCGATTATAGTACTTACACAAAAATATTGTTTAAAATGAGAAAGTAAATATACAGGGTTTATTTAGTTATTAGTTTGTTTTTTTAGGAAAGCTGACCTTTTTACGTAGTAAATATTGTATAATTGTCAAATATCTAGTCTGTCCTTTCATGAAGGAAGAATAAATCTATCTAGTACTTGAAATATTTAATTAATTGAGTTAGCATTGTTTTTAATTGCAGTGGTTTTATGATAAAACCTACGCCCTGAAATCTTGTTTCAGAAGTACACGCAAGCTAAATATACAGTATGTATATTTAGCGTTTAGTATATTTAAAAAATCAACTGCTCCTTTCACCATTGTTATAGTTTACGTGAAACGTGACTTTGAAAGGCAGTAAAAAATGTTTTATCGTTGGATGAATAGAAATAGGAAGAATTGTGTGGAGATTTGGTAGCTCCACATTTTGCACGCATATTCCTGTCACATTAGAATTGGAATTTTAGGTAGAAGAGTCTACAGGTTGCATTCACAGAATTGAAATAAAAGGTTAATAAATGTTGGTGGAGGCTGTAAGAGTCACGGAGGGTCAATCTAGTACTTACATCACTTCATGAGAATAAAGTTCTTTCAACCATAAACCTTCAGAGACTAGCATTTGTTAGTCATTGTACATTAGGCAGTTATATTAACTCCTTTTCACTTTCGTAACGTGTAGCTCTCCCTCCCTCTCCCATTCCATTTTTCAGCCCTTATAGTTAAGTTGCCAGTTTGAATGATGCATGCTATTGCATTTTCTTTCAGCATTAGCATTATAAGCCTTCTAGTGTGGCCATATAATAAACAGAGCCACTTTCTCTTCCTCCTTGTCTTAGAAAAGTACTTTCTCTGAGACTACTAGACTAGATTAGTCTCATTTTAGTATTCCCATCGCTTCCCGTGCCTTTCCTCACATCTTACTCCGTGGGGAATTCCAATTTTGACTAGCCTCGGCCTCATGCCCCATTGCCATTGCAATTGCCCATTCGAAAACATGTTCCTTTTCTACTTCTGATATTATGTGCTATCTAGAGATATAAACGTGTCGTAATGTATATACTACTTATGTATAACCTAAAACACAAAATATACTTTCTTTATTCCATTCTCACAAATTCCAAACAAAAGACTTTGTCCAATTGGCTCGACTTTATCATTGCAATTATACGGCTGTGTATAGCGAGAGGTAGGAAATAAGTAGACAGATTTCTCTTCTTCAAATTCCTTTGCTCAGACTAGGAAGTTGCGCCAGATAAGTCAGAAAACTTGGAGAGAGTCACAAGAATCTCTTTTATCCACTAAAATGTTGCATTTCAAATTAGACTTCAATTATATAGCACATTATATTATCTACTTTTCTCATATATTCCATCTTTGTATGAATATAAAATGTATGAAACATTTCTGACTACCGTAATGATAACTGACGTCCCTTTTCTATTTAGCCAGATATCACACGCTCGAAATTTTATTATTATTATTACAGGATTTATATGAAGAACTGGAAACCATAAATGAACGCTCAGTTTAACTCACTATACTCTCACAATTCACTTGTTAAAGCATAATCATAAGTTAACCACATATTTCATAAAAGCAGCAAATTTTCTCATGTTCCAAATACTTTGGATTCTACTCTCATTCCTCGCTGTCTGCAAATATATTTCGCATTGCAATATCATTAAAATTTTATAAAGACTTTCGCAATGCTGCTAATGATACTACTACGAGGAATGCCCTTTTAATGTACAATGCACTGTTTTATCCAAAGAGCATAATACAGCGTATGAAAGCATTACATAATTAAATAATATTTACCATTTCATATATACAAATAAGTGTATCCTACAGGAGGCGGCGCTAGAAACTTTTTCATGTACTTTCACCGCTTTAAAAAAAATCTTTCAATGATTTTCTGCCTCCTCTGCCTTATATGAATATGAAATTGGTAATTATCAACCATTCTCATGGTTGTTTTGTCATAAAATTGATGTTTCTGAGAGAAATACCATCCATTACCAAAGGAAATGACGGTGGACGTATTCTCCATAAGTGGTACTGAAAAATTTAGTGATACACTCACAAGGGAAAACTCTAATGTTTCAGGATTGTGGGAAACATGTAATGCAGTTTTAGGTCAAAAGTGGGTTCAATTTCTAGAATAACATCCAAAGGATACCAAGCTATTCGCCATTATCATCAGAGATTACACTGAAAGTGAAAGTACTATGAAATGTTTTATATCTGTGTACTGTAATATATAATAATTTAGTATTTAATAATCTTTGTAGGGATTACATTCTAAATCCCATAGAATTCATCATAGGCACAGTAGTCACAAAGGGAAGTTCTTCATTCAGAACGCATCTCCCTACGAGCTGTTGTTTTCAATTAAGTTAATACCCAAAAATATCGTCAGAAACATAATGCATGTGCATGTGTCTGCGTAGTTAAACTAATTATATAATTCCCTGTGAGTGGATGTTGTACATCAAACACAAACTAAAAATAAAACTTGAGAGAGTGAGTGGTTGTCTCTTGTCTTTTCACAAATAAAATTGTTGCAAGCCAGTGGCTAAGATCATTTACGTAGTCTCTTGTCTCGGGGGAGTTTGTAATTTAGCGTAGTGATAAAGTGCAGAGTCCAGACTTTGAAAAATGTTGCGGAATAAACAATTTTATTGTTTTGGTATTGCAGACGACGGAGAAATCGCCTTTGGCGCAGAAAAGATGCAGTTTGCCTGGTCCAGTGGGCCCACTGAATTTGTACGCAGCCCACCAGCAACGGCGGCTGTCAGAACGTGGGCTTATGATTTACCGACCGAATAAACCGGACATCGATTTGATTAGGGATTTCACGACGACCAACCAACGGAAGAACTCAACACCCAGTTTCAGTTTTCACCAGAACCACAGTGGACATTTCTTTGGTGGAGGACTTCAACATGCACATGCATCATCCGGTTCTTTGAGTTGTCTGAGTCGGAATTCTTCACCTCTTGCCGGACCTTCAACTAGTTCTTCAGCTTCTTACAGTCTCCCGTCCACCTCAGCTCATAATTTCCGGCGCGCATCCTTTTCTCCTTCTTCATCTTCCTCAGATCCGAATCCTGGTCCAGGAGTGAGTTTTTCAGCACTGAGCGGCATCGTCAACTTCGACATTTCTAACAACGCTAATACTAACAACGGCAATGGCAGCTGCGGTAATAATGCTAAAATGCCCGGATCTTCAAGTGCCACTTCAACATCCAACATCTCCAGCGGCAGCGGCTGTCGTAAAGTCCGACTGAGAATCCAGAAGAATCCTGGAACATCGAAAGAGAAGTATGTCGAACTTCAGCAGACGGTAAGTAGAATGAATTGCGTTTCTTTTGGCTTCCATTTTCTTTGCTTGCACTCTACTAGATCAGACTGATCGTGAGAAGACTCCTCTCTTCAGTTCATTAACTTCAACGAGCTCTTTATACACTGAATTCATTTCGCAGAACTACAGCTACAGTTAGCTTTTCATTTTCTTTAGTTTAATACAAGGCTTTATCACCCTATACATCTTGGTCCTCCTTACCGAAAACTGAGGACATACAAACTTTAGTCCCTTTATTAAGGAAAACGTAGCAACTATATAGTCTGTTCATATATTTTATATATCCGCTCATACATCTCTAATATTAACCGTCACGTCATGTTGTACCGACAGATAGAAGCGCTTAAGCTCTTCTTGTGTGATCTTACTAGAGGCGACTAAATCCTAGTAGGTTACATATAAAAATAAAAAGTCATAATAACAGTTTCCTGGAGAGTATTCCCTAGGCTGAGCCAAGCCAAGTATATTTAAACTTGTGCAGCTGCAGATAAGTAAATATATACTTGCAATTGCAACATTTTTAAATGTAGTGGAACATGAATGGGAATTCCCCTCAAGTACTTACATGATACTATGATTCATATTCATGATGATACACTTGTATGTTCTACATTCTTACAATACTCTTTGACAATACTCAAGCTGTATGTCTTTATTAGCTTTATTAGTTCATTCATGATATAGCATAAAACAGAAAAGAGAAAGCCATTGAACCGCATAAAAAGTAATTTTTAAAATTTTCAGAAATTCCTTACAAGTAAGTTTAAATGAAATGGAATTCACAAAGAAAAGGAATTTCGGTTGATTTAGCAATTATTACACAGAAAAATGAGTCATATACACATTTTTTACCATGTATATATTTAATCTGAAGGCTGAGTACACATAAGCTATCATGATCCATATTATTTTCTCTCGTAGATCTGCTCTTAGTTGTAATTAGGTATAGGAATTAGATCAATGTGATTGAAAAACTCAAATGTTAACTTTTTATCAGATTCTGGAAAACTTTATGCTGTAACAGTAGCATCTGCATGGGAATTTTTATTTGGAAATAGCGGGCACAGATTCAATCTCAATTTCTTAACAGATGTAGCGTGGAATAAGGTAGGAATGTTTAGCATGTCTTTTTGTCAAGCAACAAAAAAAGCAGGATATGTCAAAGAGAAGAAAAAGGATGTGATGAAATTGGTAGCAACTAGCGACGTGAATATTTGAACTTTGGAAATGGTGGGAGATGTTGTAAACTTATTGCTTTCAGGTACTCCTGTACCAAAGTTGATGATTACAATCTTTTAGTGCATGTTAGTTACACAAAAGGCCAAAGGATTGTGTCATTTGTAATGCATAAAATCGACATTTTTTTTATTTCACTCAAGTGGATTTGGATTCGGATGAAAAATTCCATTCTTTTTCCATTGTCCCTTAACCTAGAATTTCTTTGTTCGTTCATTTCTCGTGGTTTCACAAATATTCAGTACAGCATTCTATAGAGCATAGTTTGATATAGTAATCGTAGACACCAGCTATTCATTTTCGAACATTTCATGCAATAATGCAGATGACTGCTTTTGCCGTATCTGGGTTTCTTCCTACATGGCTTAGGTCGGGACTGCAGTCCGTGAACTCTCTGAGCAATCCTTCCTTTTATTTCTTTACTCGTGATGAATTGAACCACACAGTAGAGAATACATGGATCGTGAGTAGTGCAAAGAAAAAAGCTGGTGTATGGCACCCGAGAAGAAAGCATACATACAAGAACTCTGTTCAAAGACACAACTTTTACCTAAGATGAGTAGAAAGAGGTACTTTCTTATCCTTTCCCCTGATCAAACCCATGGAAAGGGATAAACCGGTTTTCAACCATAGATCTATCTAAAATGGAAATGGCCTGCTTCTATTCACTCTTCTTCACTCATACATAATCACTATCTGTTGTAGACTGCCTTCTACTTTCTATCAACTAGGTATCTATACCTACATTATATATAGTAAATAAGCCTGGTCCCATTTTCCATTGCTGTACTGAGTCAAAATACGGAGAAAAAGAAAAAAGTTCCGCCTAGCATCGAGGAAACTACTATTCACCTTTTAAGATAACCAAAGTAGTCAAGTATCGAACTACTAAGTGTTTCAGCCTAGAATTTCTATTTTCTCCAGAAATGGAGAATGTATAATATATGTAAGTAAGACGCTAACGATATTGGACGGCTAAAAATTTTAAGAGATTAATGAATATTATATTTACTGATAGCACTTCAATTCTGTTTAGCTTATGCTCTTATGCTTTCCCAGAGTATAGCAGACGGAATTGAAATAGCTCTTCTTCCCGATGAAATTGCCAAGACAGTTATGTAGTTTTGTATGAGTAGAAATTACTTGTAGGTATATAATAGCCCATCATGAAAAGAAACATCGATTTTCATTTTAGTTTCAGGGAAACCCTTTTTTACTGGGTGGTTTAGCCGACTTTACTTCTACGAACGTGTCTGCTCCCTTACTCTTTTGCAATACATTTTCTTTTGCATGTTTCCTCCAGTAATAGCTATATTATATGAACAATGTATATAGCAGTCGGCATGTCTGCTATGGATGTATAGGCTCAAGAGATGACTTGGTGAAATCCAGTTGACTTGCAATGTATGCAAAGATAAAATGAAATTTACAACTAAATTGGAAAATCTAGCTGACTGGTAAGTTTCACGCTCCGTTGAGCGCACTAGCTGACGAGCAAACAATGCAATCTATATTGGAAAACACACCCGTACAATGCAAATAATATTGCAAGGGAGACATTGCATTGCTCAAAACATTTAGCTTCGGACTTGCAAATAAAAAATATGTGTATTAACTCACAGGCTTTTATCGATAGTTTTCCATGTTATTTTAAGTATCTGCCTTAAACTTAGTTACATATTTCTAGGAGATCGTAAATATTTTATTTCCTGATACGTAGATAGAAGCAATTTCCTCTTCCCTTACGTCACATGCGATTCCCTATATTCATACTAATGTAATAAGGATGTCTTTTAGAATAGAGGAAATGTAATTTTCAGTACAAAATCTCACTGGGTAAATTAAGTTTCAGTTTTATCAATGTAGAAAATCGGGGAAGCGCTATCTTTCATGATTTTCACCTGTTTCGCCCATCCTATATCCTCTCCTTTGTTGACAACTGATTCATGTTTCTTCAAGGTCCGCAATTATTTCTCTTTTGAACATGTACCTTATTTTCTGACAATTTTAGAATCTTTAGCCCAATATATATATCAAAGAAAACCTTACCTTGTCTAAGTCTAAATAGATACCTAATATGATTTATTCGTACGAAATATTAGAGGTATAAGTGTAGAAGTAAAATCCTGTATTTAAAGAGACGATAAGATGGAAGTTGATTCTTCTCTGATATTGATAAGTAAATGAAGAATCAGAGCTCATGCTTTTCATCGTCGTGAGCAAAAGAGTAAACATGAGCGACAGGAGAGTTGCTGAAAATGAGATTGTCTGTGTGTCTGTGTGTGTGTGTATATAGTACAAAACACGTTTTCTTCCACAGGAGGACTCATTTGGCTCCTCGAGTAGCAATTCGAATTTTCAACGTCAAGACTCTTCGTCTGGCTCCGATGATAATACTTCAGTTGTGAATAGCGGAGGAGGCTTAATGCGAAACCCACTATTTGATTCGAGACGATTTTCCGACTCAGTGGCTTGTCGACCGCCTGCAATCAGTATTAGCATCACTCCAGACTTCACCAATAACGGGAACGCAGGGATTGTTTGCTCTACCGGGGATTTGCTTACGCTAAAATGCCTCACTTCCTCTGCCCAGGAGATTCGATATTACAATTCTCCTTATGGATCTGACAGCGATGCGGGAGCTTCATCACCGAGAATATTGGCCAAGGGTAACTCTCCTTTTTGTCTCTTCTACTTACTCTCTGTCTGTCTATCTTTCCGCATCGATGACATACGTTTGTTTACCTAAGACGTAGCTATAGCCTCACAATTTATGCCTGCTACTTTGATCTTACTACCTATATATATATGAAGACACATAGACAAACATCAGATATTTGCACCATGCACTCCTTTCCCAATCTTTCCCACAAATTTTGTAATAACTTACCTCTCCCTGACAGAGATTCAATCCACTTATTTTCATATGCAATCAAATTCACCTACTACAGAGGAAGTCAAGTGCTTTGTTTGTTTAGACAATCTGACTTTAACAAGATATATTCCGAATAGGTATATTTTCATTTTCTCAATGGAAATACATTTACCAACATTTCCCATCCTGTTTGACTTTGAGCTCTCTGCAAATACCGTGTCTGTGTATGCATCTCTAAATCTTTTCAGGCTAACACAATATAAATGTTTGAACTTTTGGTTTTCCTATTGCATTGCCGAATTATTTTCCACAAAACCGACACTACTGCCTACCGGACAAAAAGAACAAAAATAGCATCAGAATATAGGATTAAATTATTTAATTATAACTTTTGTAGGAAATGTTTATTTTGAGAAAGGAAAACAATAGATTAGACTTTTGCTACCTACATGTGTATGGTTGGGAGTAGTTTGTTTAAATTACTTCTTTAGATGTGTATTTATTTAGCCTGAATTAGAAAATACATAAAAGACTCGAGTAGGTAGGTAGTTTTGTATTTGAGTTGAAGAAATAGAACTTGTCTTCCTCAAATCACAATCACGGGAATGTAAAAGACAGCAAGCTCAGTAATTAACATGGCATTCAGAAGTTAATGTATTTATTCAGTTTCGATTCCACAAGAAGGAAGCTTTTTCTTTACGAGCGTCCTTTGTGTTAGTTGCCTACGAAAAGTTCATGCAATCTTAACTGCTAAATATCTAAAGAAACTTTTAACAAGCAAAATAGAGAAGCGAAAACAAAAAACCCGTGCCTGACAATAGCTTTGTTAATGAAAAGATGCACTCCATATCCCTGTCTCTTGTCGTTTATACCTAGAAAGAGATGACATTATTAATGGCTCTTGTTTGAATTTTGATACGACCGTTTTTACTAGCTTCTCAGAAACAAAAACTGAATGAAGCACCACTCTTCTTTAATTAATTCAACAATGAACTTGGGTAGACATGAGTAGGGACAGGAAGATTATTCAACCGACTTGAATTGCCTGGTTTCTGTATTAGCAAAATTAAAAAACTTTCCAACTAGTTTAAAAGCCGAGGCGATGCCATATGATAGCCAAAATAAGAGGGTATTAGAACTCAACTAGTGATGATGCACAGGGTAAATTCATTTTTTCTCCACACGAGTACAAAATCTACTTACACAGAATCTCTCTATCGTGCAACTAATCGCTTTCAGCAACAGTAATCTGTTTCTCAAAGTAAAATTCATCTTTATCAACTCTTTTTATCATCAGCTCAATCTGCTGGTGGCAGTAAATACTTTATAGGTGTACACCTAGAGCCTGTCGACATTAATCAATATTTAGCAATTTATTTGACCC
>JAAAYG020008220.1:0-24233 GCA_009936455.2 Tomocerus minor | reverse complement strand
AAACGCGAAATGTATTGCAAATGAACACTTGGTGCATGGTGAAAACACAATAATTGCAATGAAAATGCAAGAACGTAGTTTTTATGAGCCTCTAAAAATGAGAGAAGCCTCATTTTACAGCACCTTAACAGAAATAACGTAATTAGGGCAGAAACACATAGCTACTCTTTTTTTAAACTACAACGAGTGAAGCGGGACGAGATGGGAATATATTCCTCGTCGGTGGGACAAATCCAACCTGAAGATGTTCTAAATCTTCAAAAGTAACTAGTACATAGTTAATTCAACATTTTCTAACTATATCTGTTGATGGATAGGTATTACGACGTATTTATTTTACCTGGGATTTTGCAAACGAAAACGGGCTTATCTAGTGCCGAATCAATTTTTTAAATTAAGATAATCTCTCACAATAGATTTCCAAAATTTCCAACTAATATAATGTCTCCTTTTGTTTTACTAATTATTATTAGTCTGAGTCTAAACCCCTATGTATCATAATAGTATAATTATTAGCCCTGGGTAACAAGTGTGCATGGACTCAGCAGAATGGTTTCTCACACATTGCGGAAAAATTAGAGCTACATAAATTAACGTAGACATCATAGCATGACGCAATGACTGCAAGTACCTACTTAATATTAGATATCAATATTTAATTAAAAACAGAAATTAATAGGTAGTTTTTTAACTAGGATAAATAAAATTAACATTGCAAGAAAACAGCGATCTCTTACTACTATATATTTGGCAAATTAATATATATGTAAGAAATAAACATGAAATTATATTGTTTACTACATTAAATTAATTATTACAGAAGAGATTTCAATTTTAGATATGGACGAAATGTAAAGATATCAGTAATTTGGGAGCAAACTAATTAACATTTCGTAGGTTTCTAGATGTTGTAAATTACAATGTACTGTGCCTTGGTAAGTCCTAATATATTTTACGTACATAATTGCCTTCTATCTATCTGAAGCAGCCACTGCATTAATTACAAATATCCTGTAACAGTATGCATTTTTCACTACTAACAATTGCTTTGACAAAAAAAAATTATACAGAAAATTAAAGAGCTCGGATTTCGGAAACATGCGTAGTTCACTACTTACAGCTGACACAGTACAGTAATAGTGTTACAACACATTCGAGGTGATATTTTACATATTCTGATAGATACGTTTATGTTTTTTCGTCACTGCTGCGCATATTATATTAAATTCGATTTTTGAGACATATACTGATATTTCGACAACTGTATACATATACTAATTGTACAGATGCGGTATTCTGACCCTACAATTATAGTACTATTTAGAAAACTAGGAAGACGTCAGGATAATACATTTCCACGCAAATTTTGGCTACCACCCACACAACAGGTATTACTAAAATTACTTATTAAGTACAGGCGATGGTAGAAGACATAAAATATGAATGATGGGCTTCATAGAATTTAACCATTTTCACCAGATCAAATACTTCAACTTGGCAATTACTATAAGAATACTGCCATTAGCTATGTGCATAGATTTTATGGTGAGCTATTTGCAATATCTGCATATGATTTACAACAAATAATCATTACACTGTATTGCATTTACTAATCAATAACTTAGTTTATACTTACGTACTGTTCGTTTTAGCATTCTAGTTGCAATTTAATACAATTTCCTGACTTAACATGAGAAATAATTTGTTCGACAATAGAATTACTGGAGAATTCTAATCGGTTTTGTTACTACTATTAATCCATTCAATATTAGTATGGCTACATTTAAATATTATATTGAGTAGTTGAGTCATCGATACAAATAGGTTAAATAGAGATAAAATTTTGATTGTTCAAAGGAGTGATTCGCAGCTCTAAAAAGGAAATAACCGATAGTATCGACTAGCATATAACATATCATACAAAACATAATCAAATGTTATATAGGCTGCATTAACAACGTACAACTTTTTCAAACAATATTAAAAGTAAAATTAATTAATATATATTGCTAGTTTAGTTATCATCCGCTGGGTAAAACTAATTCGAAAAACCATAATGAATGACTTCCTAGTTGAAAGATGTTATAAATAAAGTAGACACTAATTATCATCTACTTTGGCAGTGAAAAATATTAAACGACTCTACTTACTTTGGTTTCCTAAAGAAAGGCTTCGGCACTAATGTATTTCTACCATTTCACTCGATGACGATAATTTTCACTAACACTTAAACGCTTGATTGACTCGTATCCAAGAATTATGCTAACACTAAACAGACCTCCCGGTACAGTTCTTGCCGTTAACCCTTTTGTAAAAAAGTTCAGTCCCTCTTCTTTCCACAACAACTTGAAAGTTTGTCTGAACGATGGTAAGCGCTGGACCTTGAATATAATGAAAGCAAAAATTGTTATGGATTTGCAATCTGCAGCTAAAAATATCAGTACACTAAATCAATAGGAGCAAAGAATTACCTGAAGACGAGTGCGGCAAACGTCCAAGGGGTTGGTAAGAATAGTTGTTGTCATTCCTCCTAGCATTGCTGACGTGCATTGTACCAAAAGATGAGGTGTGTTTACAGGTACTAGTGTCTCTAGTTTTGCTGAAGTAGAGTAAATAAAAATACAGTATTATTGTAACATTCAAAAAGAACACGAGTAATTTTCTTTAAATTATACATACTTTGGTAAACGTGGTAGAATCCCCACCACAATGCAGAAGTTGGAACATATGTACCAAGAGATGCAAGGTAACCACGGTAAAATCCTTTAAAACCATCGCGCAGGTATATTTCATTAATGATGTCTTTACAGATTTGGATTCTTGATCGTCCTTCGTACTGAATTCCTAACGGATTGTATACTGACCTAATGAAGTGATTACAAATATTAACAAAAACAATTTAAAGAAATATAAATATTTCAAAAGGTTGTCACTAATATGCTGGTCCTCACTTTTCATTTTGTGTTTGCTTCATTCCTACAATCATCATATGTTGGGAAATGACGTCAAAAGGCACAATACATGTCTGACCAACGACAGATGCAGCACCTCCTGCTATCAAAGCTCGTAAAGAACTGAAAAATTGTAGAATTTTACACTAGATAAGGTAATGTAAACCCTTTTTGTATAAAACATGGAATATATTCACATGATTGATTACCTGTCGCGAATTCCATTTTTGTGAAGATGGTATCGAACTCCTTCATAAGTAGAAACATAAAACACTCCGGAAACTATTTGAAAGGCAGAGACCCAAAATCCTCGGTACAAACCAGTGTAGCCTTCACTTTTCACCGTTTTGCGAAAACAGTCCCGCATATTTTTGTATACAGAGTTATGGCTTTGTATCTAAATCAGTCAAGAAAATATATTAGAATTTAAAAAACCTCCCAATAAATAACATTTACATAAAACATCAAAGTGTTGCCTCTTTATTCGCCATACAATTAATTCTGTTATTGAAATTACCTGCATTTTTGTTTTTACCAATGTAAATGGGTACAACAGAGTTCGAACTGTAAATGAGCTTAACATATTTAATGGGTAGAATTTCCACTTGTCCATCATATCCCATTCTATGATTTTAATATACAGATCTTCGTTAGACTGATACGACAGAGTATTGTTGTTGTTTGAGCGATATAACTCATATTTCTCCGGGTTTTCTTTCAGAGCTGTACAGGATGCAAAAAGGAGACCATTTGTGTATACAGATCTGATGCCTTGACAGCTGACCGAGTTTAAAACTCCATTAAAAACCGATGGAGATGGGGCTGACAGTCCTCCAATGACATTGTGTGCAATGAAAGGTCGACGATAATGATTGTCTCGATCCAGAAGTGTCTTCATGACTTCCATTCTCTCTTTGAGATCTGTTACAAAAATTGATATGTAAAAATTATCAGTAAATTATTGTGTGTCTGTGCTATAAAATTGAGGCTCTTGCATTTTAAAATGGTCAATGCTCATTATAAACTTTACCAAATATTTTACATTTAAGAATACTGTTCAAACATTAGAAAAATAATCAAGTTCGCAAATTTAGAAACTATATTCGTTAACAAATGAGACCATTTTGAAATAAAAGGCAATCAGTTTTTACACACGCTTACACTGCATTGTTTAGGAACGTGTGTTGCTTTAATCTGCTTATATAACAGAACTACGGTTATGTAACAACAGATAAAGGGGCTTTGTAACTGGACCTGTAGGAGTAAACAAAGCACAAATAAAAGTATTTAGTCATAATACACAAATTCTACTATTACTTTTGCAAAAAATTTTTCAAACTGAAAACGGCAACACAATACCCTGCTTTATGTCTTATGTATCTGAGGAATATTAGATTGTTGGCGATTTTACGCGTTTTAAACAAAAATGATAAAGACCTACGACTACCTTACGAGTTTAAAGTTACGGATGCTGATAGAACCTATAATAGAAACCTCTTACACAATATTATATCCAGTTTACTTTTTCAAAGTTTCATATTGTAGTGCAGCAGTTTCAGTTCAGTAACCTCTCATTCTTAAAAAAAATTCTAAAAAGTAAATGAGATGATAGCCGGAGGTTAAGTAGTTGCTACATATAAGTTTAGACTTTAATACAAATTACCAACCACGGATATATTTATATATATATATATGAATTTTTTTACAAATAATTTTTAGTTTAATCATTCTAGTAGAAAGGTTTTCAACTGCCAACTACAAATAAAAAATCTTAATTAACATAAAACACTCCGGACTGCTTTGTAATGCACTGCTTGTATTTGTGAGTACATAAAATAAGAACATTGCATTAAAAGTAATTAGATGCTAATTTAGCACCATAGTAATACAAAAAAAACAACTAACGTTTAATATTGATGAATCAGTGCAATTCGGCGTCCATAATAAATAGCAATGACAGCAAATGAATTAAAGCAACGTTAATTTAATAATAATTTGGTTTCACATTATGACCGTAGTGAGTGATACTGATACCCAGTTCTTTGGCGACGTAATTTACTTTGGTCACAGTTTCGTGGTAGTTATGTGTTTTGTTTATATTTATCCATCAATACGTAATACAAAACTTCCATGCCAAACTAAAAGTTCACAAAATTTATGCTCGAAGTTTGTAGTCATTGACAGAGTAGAGAACAGATGGGCTTAAGACTAAGACTACAAGTTAATTAATGTATTAATTACATACATATGTGCATTCAGAAATTCAAAACCATTTCAAGTGCTTACCTTTTAAAAATTCGCCGTCGAATCAACATTCAATGACTAATGTTATACTTGAAGTTTGGACATGACAAGACTTGTGTAATTATTATAATATCTCTTTACTAACTCGTAAATAATTATGTCACGGTCCCCATGTTCATTTTTAGGAATATTTTAAAGTCTATCGAAAAAGTAACACGCATATTTAATCATCGATTACTACAACAATAAACACCCTATTCATACGATTAATATTTAAAGGTAACTAGCTAAACTAAAAAATTAACGGCAAAAGATGAGGGAATAATAAATATCTTTATAATATTAACCGTAATCCTTCGAATTGTATTGTTCTGCTGTTAAATTATTTGAATGGTTGGTACAAAACAGGAGCAAGGATAAAATCTTCTCACGCAGCCAGTTGTACTTGTATTGCACGTTGAACCACGGAAAATACTTAGCAGATATTGTAAATCAAATCATGCCCATTGTTTGATTGCATATGGTCCCGTTTGGTAAAACGATCAACAAAATAGATACTGTATAAATGAATGAATAAAAATATCTATTTCAGTGACCTGGTAATAAATTAATACAATGATAAGGGAGCCTAATAAAAATTGTTTCAAAACCACTCTAAATAAACTACTCTAAATAAACAAAATAGGTTTAAGTACAGGAATAAGCAATGAATGCGCAAATTAAAGAAATTACAAAAAACCCTTTTCCAGGAGCTAAAATTCTAGAATTTTCCAGGAATTATAAAAGTAAAATTCATACACGGTCTGGTCAATTGGCACCCAGTTTCAAAGTCGTCATATTCACAGATAATGTAGAGGAGGTAACCAGAGTCAAGATAGATACAAGAGTCACCCTACGGTACCTGACTTTCTATGTGTGAATATCTAATTACAATAGCAGAAATTCATGGTACCGTTGGGGGACATTTGGTAATTTCCACTGGACAAACGGTGAGGTCAATCTTATTTTCATTCGAATAAAATTTTATTGTTTTAGTGTCTAATATAACATATTTCAATATGACAGATATCTAATTACAATAATAGAAAATCAAGGTACCGTTGGGTGACCTTTGGTGACATACACTGCACAAACCGTACGGTGAAAGTTTTTCACCCCCTACTCAAGCTAAATTGATCTCACCGTTTTTTCAGTGGAAATCACTAAATGTCACCCAACTGTACCATGGCTTTCTACTATTTTAGTTA
The DNA here is from genome assembly GCA_009936455.2 of Tomocerus minor. NCBI lineage: Eukaryota > Metazoa > Arthropoda > Collembola > Entomobryomorpha > Tomoceridae > Tomocerus > Tomocerus minor. The sequence continues at coordinate 17,791 of JAAAYG020008220.1, read as the reverse complement.
GATATCCACACATAGAAAGTCAAGGTACCGTAGGGTGCCTCTTGTATCTATCTTGACTCTGGTTACCTCTACATTATCTGTGAATATGACTACCTACTTTGAAACTGGGTGCTAATTAACCAGACCTTGTATGACTTATTCTTTACCAAGAATTATAAAGAAACCCAAGAGTTAAAAAAATTAAGAAACATTTTCCTGAAATTATGAACTATTATTTTCCAGGAACTATGAAGAAAAATTTTTCAGGTATTATGAAATATAATTTTCTAGGAATTATATGAAGTAAAATTTAACAGGAATTATAAAAAATTATTCCTGAAATTATGAAAAAATAGTGAAAATGGTGATGAAATGGATTGCAGTACCTGACGACCGATTTCAATCTGCAGCATATAAAGAACGATCCTGGATTTTTTTTTAGATTGACACTATTATTTTATTGATTTTAGCTCCCACCAAAGAGGGTATACTAATAACCCAATGAGAAGAGGTACGTCGGCGTAATGTTAGATTTTGGTAATTTTGGTTGGATATACATCGCACTCGGAAACTTATATCACTGCAATGCCAGTTTAACGCTCCCAGCAAACATGTTCGGCGGGGGGAAAAATAAACGCTGGCTAAAGGTCATTTCCTGATTTTCAGCCAACACCAGACTTCGATGTTGGTGTTAAGTATCTCCAATGTAATTTGGTGACCAACATCAAATGTCTGAGTTGTGAAGGTCACAAATAATTAAAAATATGATCATTTTTAAATATTTCTAATTACTTTTGCACTGATATCAACGAATCTAGGATTCGATGACACATTAGACAATCAACTATGTAATATTTCTAACGCTTAATTAAATATTCATTGTGTTGAACATACATAAGTAAAGACATACCTATGAAATCTCAAACTCAGTACTGCACACTGCACACCGTAACCATGCACTAACCTACAATTCTTTTACCGAATATTGACATGACTTTTGCTGTACCTAACGAGAATATCCTTATTATGACTAGCACAGTCAATATCATTGATGAATTATTCTTGCAAATTATATCAGTTACAATTTTCAGTGATTATCTATGTAATAGGTAATATAATATTATTATGCATCCTGTAAATATTGATCTTTCTTTTCTGGACAACATAAAAGACTATAATTTCCTTATTATGGTCTATTGTTGTCTTGAGAAGAAAGATCAATATTTACAGGATGCATAATAATATTATATTACTTAATTAAGCATAGATAATCACTGAAAAATTTATATGATATTATTTACAAGAATAATTCATCAATGTAATCGACAGTGCTAGTAATAATAATGACTTTCTCATGAAGTACACCAAAAGTCATGTCAATTTTCAGTAAAGGAAATGTGGGTCAGTGGTTACGGAGTGCGGCACTGAGTTTGAGGTATGAGTAGTTACAGATGGAAAGATTAGTGGATGGAATCCTACAAGGGCCCTTGATAATTAATTTTGTTCGTTGACATTTTTTTTGTCGTGTTTTATGTTGTTATTGGCTAATTTGAAGTTCTTAGAAGCTAATTCGAGAACTTCCATTGACAAAACAGCCTCATATTGGCAGTAAAATGGGATTGAAAATAAATAATATTATTTATCATCACATTGTGCATTACTGTCATTTCTATCTACTTTTCTACATAATATTATTACGTACGATACGACCACAATACAAAACAATTGAAGTCAAAAAGGGAGAAAAGGACGTTACGACATACGACACAGCATCTTTCGGTAAGTGCAATTTAAATATCAAAGTATCAAAAAACGTCTTGATTCGCTTGGTAGCAGCATTTGACGTCAACCGAATCAAATTTTGCTATCGAAATTGGCATTTTTGATTCAAAACAGCCGATATGAATCGAAGATTTCGATTCACTTAATTTGTTGCCAATCCGATCGGATTTTTTTTCTATCGCATTAATCGCATAATCTCCATTATTGTTACCTGCTCAGGAAAATACGTTCAGTATTTTAGAAATAATTTTGTACAGTTTTCGTGTGTCTGTGTCTATTGCCTCAATTTGAAAAAGACACTGAGTGGGTGATCAAGCGCGATTTCTCATTTCCGTAAAAAAAATTGTCTTCATAGCTATCCAATGTGAGTAGTGAGTTCATACTGTGTGAAGAATTGGTGCAAGTCAATAATAGGTGTCATTAGGTGTACATATATTATGAGATGAGAGAATCATTTGTTGTGTACTGTCATGTCGCCTGTACACGAGTCATTATTGTTATCATTCTATTTCATTGAACATTTGTGACTCTATGTAAAACTGTAGAACGAATGCTGAACTTCTTATCTCATTTTCGGAGCTAATACATTTCGCTTTCTAACAATATATTTCGAGAGTCGAATCAGATGTAATAATATATGGATACTGTCACAGTGACTATACATTGAAATATTCAAATTAAAGGGGCTCTCTAGATTGATTACAGTAGTGATGACAGATTTAAATTATTGTTGAGGCGATTCCTAGTTCCTTGCAATCTACTTGTGCCATCACATTCTCATTCATCATAAGCATACGGTACGAGTACACCACAAAACACTAAATTCGAGTTATGCGAGAGGAGACGCGCGGGCTCTGTGTAATCGATGACTTGCTTTCTATTCTACTGTGCAACCAGTACTAGTCAATTATCTCCAGTAGTCCAGTGATAGTGATCCTTTCCACAAGACTGACTTTGCATTGCAACCTTGTGTAACTCAAGTGTAATTAAATTATATACCTATACAACTGTACATAAAAACAAAATATAGGTAATTGTTTTCCAAACAATAAGTACTGAATATTATTCTAGATTAGCCGCTGCTTTAATAAACTTCAAACTTGGTAAGTTGGCTGTCAGTTTCGTAGAGTATATAGAGAACAATAAAAGCAGTTTTGTTTGCCTTATTGCGCAAGAAGAGCAAAATAACAACCGTTCTTTTTTATCAATAATGTAAATAGCAATAATTGTATTTTGCTTTTTTCGATTTATCTGTAAAAGAGAGAAAGAAAAACAGCAGCAGGGGAATATGCATACCATATTGTGTGATATGACAGCTAATTGTTAGAATGTTTTTCATTTTGTGTTTCAGTTATTAAAATGGATAGTTGTAGTTCAAGCATGGCCAATAAAGCTGAAGAATGACGTTCTAAAAATGAAAATGATCTCGGTATTGAACAAACACACTTTTGGGTGCAGAAATTTTACGACGAAAATGTCCTAAATCAAAAAATATATTCAGAAAATGAAAGAAATTGATGCTATTGTGGAATAAAAGTATTTTAAAGGGCAAAGCGCTGACGTTGAAGTAAGAATAACATTAAATTAATTTATTCATGTCCCATATGATAATAATAGCTTCAGCTACATGTGTAAATTGACCTTTCTGGTTGGAAAAAAGTCCACACGTTTTTTTAAACTATTTTAGGTTGCAAATCCTTTTACTCGCTAAATAGGGATTTTTACTGCAATAAATTTCTGATATTTACGATTGTTAGATTTTTTTAAATAGATTTGGGAAGGGGAAGTATCATTAGCACGGAGGCAATGCATTTGTTGTCCTATTTTCGACATTTTTTTTTGATAAATTGAAAATAATTTACGATCTAATTTAGTAATTGATGACATTTTTACAATATTACATTACAACTTTTACAGTTCTGTGAAGTAAAATGTAACTGGTATAATATATGTAATTGATTTCTGCAAATGAGGACGATTAGACTGCTGAGTTTGAAAAAGGAATTGAAATTCACAAATTAATGTAGATTTTGAGTTATCTCATGTTTTAGAAAATATCATATGCAAAATGCTTTGTTTTTAATAAATAAAATTCTTCTAACAAATAAAATGTACAAAATTTTGTTCTGTAACCTTTTTAACAGCGAAGGAACTGGCACCAAAAATACCCTGTACGTTTGCTTAGACTTTCTGACGGATAACTTTCAAGAAATTTTCAGCCGAAAGTTGCAAATAGATGTCGTCAAGCATTTTCAAATGATGTTGCACGGAAAGTGCCTTGAAGTGGTACAATACGTTTCTGCAGTAAAATATTTACATAAGTTGGAGCTAAAGCACCTTAACAATAAGTACAAGTAAATTCGTTTTTATTTTATAGGATTACAACTGTTGTAAAAATAGTATCAGTGTAGCGGGGTAGGGGTGGACATAGTGTGCCACTATGTCTTTGAATCCATAAAGTATGACCAAAAATAATTGTATTGCAAAAACGTTTGAAAGCATTCAAAAATGATATAAAATTAAAGAATAATTGAAAATTTAATTGTAAAAACAGTTCCATTTCCTTAAACATAAGCAATAGCTCTACAGCAAAAAGTTTTGCATCCAGGAAAAATGTAAACAAGTATATGTAATCTATAAGATTATCTATATGTAAACAAGTATTTACCATTGAATAGAATAAGTGGTTTTATTCCAGCGGGCAGTAGACTATTTACCATTGCATATACATACTAATAATAAGGACATTAATTTCGTAATTTTAGACGAAAGATTATGATTAATAATTCATTCACATCCCATGAACGAAAAAATAAAAATATGAACTTAATTACTGTCTGCCTAACTTTCTGTCTATTGAATTTTACAATCTTGTCAAATAGAGTTGCAGAATATTAATATGGTTGTATAGTTTGCTCAATCTACTAGTTAAATGATATTTTTGGGATAACTGGATCTACCTATGTTTGCTCATTGTCTTGCAGTTTCTATGAAAATGAGTAGCCCAATGAAATTGCTATTTCAATTTTGGCTTGAGTTGTTGCTAATTCTCCAGGCCGTAATGCGATTCATTATGAAAATGAATGAGAAGGGAATCCAAAGTGTGTACTTAATTTTCCAAATTATAATTAAAATAGTAACATTAAAAATTTTCTCTTTTCTCATCATTAAATTTCTCATCAAATAAAAGTATAAAAGAAATAATTATAAGCGGGTGTCGATTATAATAAGCACTAATAAAAACTCTCTGTTTTGTGGCTGACAATAAAGCATTTATGCAATATAATTACAATAAGAACTCTAAATGTTTACTCTGGAGTGTAGAATGCATTTTAAAAGCAATTAGTTGGTCATCTCAACCAAATACATTCATATTCGCATTTAGTTTCATTGATAACTTGTAATTTAACTTCATTTTCCAAAACGGACATTAAAGTTTTAACTTGACATAATTAAGAATCTTATAGAGATTGAATTGGCACAAAAATGACATTTAGTGACTAATTTCCGTTGTAGATTTTGTCTCGCCATAACTGTGTATAGATTTAAGGGATATTAGAATGGAAGAGCAAAGATTCATTGAATATACTAAGGTATATTGGTGTGGTCTCCGTTGATATAAGTAACTGATGGTGGTGCTATAGGCACTTAAAACTACAGGTAGGTACAAACAATGTACAAAGTATTAGGAACTAATGTGATGTGAGTGAGTGAGTGGACCAGGGCCGAAACAAAGTGAGATGATTGTGCGAGAGTGAAACTGAAATTGTGTGTCTGATTTCTTGGAGAATCTGAGGCAGTGTCTGATCCCAGGTGCTTGTTTCGAATATCTCGCCGCACCCATTATTAGACTAGCAGATAGGCCCTGAGCCAATCACGGCCAGACTCATAAGAATTTCAGCGGTGAGCTGAGAGACGAAGGAACTAGCCCCAGCCACAAGGAAGGTGGAAGGAGGAATGATTCTCCAAGATATACAAACTAAATATAAGTGAGTCCATGCACATGCATGGAAAGAGCACACATCCTCACTCAGCTACACACATGGCTCCATGCACCAAGAGAGTAGGCATACTTTGATTGCATCACCTAACTCGCCTACCTCGTCTTCTTTCTCAGGCCAACACAGAGTGGCGAGATACCTTGAGGAGGTTCTCTTTTTAATAAAGTACACTCCACATCTTATGCCTCTGACAATGAGAGTGTTACAGGAGCCTATGGTTAGTTAGTAGCAGCCTTGCTATCACTCATTATTCTCAGCTCTCTTCATTGTGCACTTCTCAGCTCAAAGCTCTGCTCTGTCTGAAGAAATCCGAGAAGGAATAACTTTTCCCACCAACCAACCTATGCACTCTTCCTATCTCCTCATCTTCTGTTCAACATTTTTAGCTAAACACACTACGCAGTTCCTTATACTTTTCAAAATCAACACAAATATTTATGTACTATTTATGATCTAATGCTCATCACCTTAGAAAGCATCTTCCTCACTCACTCACTCACTCTCTCTCTATCTCTCTCTCGCTACTGAGTGTAACGTCTTTGATATTTATGTAAAAAAGGATTTTAGTTAAGACTTAGTAAAGCATAAGTGGCCAATGTTATTATAGTGTGACTAGGATGCAACGCCAATTGCTTTAATAATATATAATTCCAAAGAGTGAAGGAAACTAACAAGGCAGAATGTATTGGAAGCAGGAAAGTAAAGAGTGAGGTTGCTATAACTATGTTTTCATCCTCCTTGTTTCAAGTCTTAGATACAGAAAGGACATTTCAGAGAGAGAGAGAGAGAGAGAGAGAGAGAGAGAGAGAGAGAGAGAGAGAGAGAGAGAGAGAGAGACTTTAGGTATGTTTCCAGTTTTGCATGTAATGTCCTAACAATAATAAAATGTTGGGAGGAATGTATGTGTGTGTATGTTAGAGCGAGTATGCATGTAGTATGTAGATAAGGATTATGTATCAAGTTAGTTTGTTAATTGTAGAAAGGAGCAATATCTGCATACATAATATTATATTGTGTGTAGGGAGAGTAGTGTGGAGTAGGAGAGCGGAGGATACCTGTTGAGCTAATGTATAATATCTACTTTACATGACTAAACTAACGTAAACTCATTGTATCGTCAGTTTAACTCGGAAAGGTAAGATAGGACGGCGATAGCTTTTAAGACATGAGTAAAGGCCGAGAGAGGGTAAGTCAAGATTCATCCACCACCTCACAGAGTCTGTTGCATGTGAAAGGTAAAGATAAGCAAGTCAGAAGAGCTGTCGCTGTAATATTCTGTTATATATTAGCTCTAAGTGCTATAGCTAACTAATTGTAAGGAGATAGAGGATATTTACTACTACTACTGGGACTACAAGAAACATGCCCAACTAACCCAACATTTCTTAAGCCTCATGAGAATGGCTAAGTGGCTAACGTTCTTCTCAGGTGAGGCTACTCAACACATGTAGGCACTGCACTACAATGTAAGTAGCTTCTTCTTCGTCTTCCACAGGTAGGTACGGCATAATTGTATAGCGTATCACACTGCTGACTACACTTAAGGTGTAACTCCTCATTCTTATCCTGCTCATCCGACTCCCAAGCTTTTGAAAAACCCAATCGGGAGAAAAGCCCACAGTTAAATTTAATATATCTTCTGTATCTGACTCGGCTTCGAGTTACGAAGGAAGGAGAAGAAGAAGAAGAAGAGTGCGAGAAATGCTCTTATTGCCTATCCATGTCACACAGAGAGGATCCTACCTTGAACAGATAACTGAGTGAGTGAGGTAGTAGGTACTGAATCATATATCTGTGCATAGGTAGCCTCTAAGGATCAGTAGACAGAGCAGGTACTACTGTTGCTGTGCTGTTGACTAAGATGCAATAGGAGTGCTAGGTGATAGTGATAAGTCACAATCACGACAATAGCCATGTAAAGGATCCAGTCTTCCTCGTCTGACTGACTGATGTATCTGTAACATCCTCGCAGTCCGCTCATTTCTCTCTTGCTGCCTCATTCACACCGATCACAACTTCACAACTCTTCGCACAGCACTCAAGTGTCAATCAAAAGCATCCCTTATCTGCCACAGAAACCATTCCTCCTCATTTTGGCAATTGATTTTCAACGGAGTGAAATTAAGTGCGTTAAAAAGTGGCTAAAGTCGTTGTTAAAAAGATTTTGCAAGATTCTTAGTGATTCCCTCATAGTGATTGAGAATTTTTTGAGGTATATTTAGTGAAGGGATTGTTTGTCCAGTTGCTTATTAGCAATTCAGTGAAGTAAAAAATGAATGCATAGGTAAATATTAGAAGGATAGGGATTTGAATAGGATTAGATGAAAAGGTGCGTAGAGCCACAGAGTTACTATTAAAAGGATACTGTTAGGCACTAGTGAGTGGCTACTGACTTACTTTACTTGCGTCCAGTTCCATTTCGCTGATTGTGACATTTTATATTAGAGTGTGAGGTGTTCATTCATGTAGCTCCATCCGTTTGTTGTTGTCAGCATTAAGATATAAGTCAGCACACACATGCAGAGAAAATATTGATGTATAGATAAGTGGAGAGAGAGAGAACAGAAGTTGAGTTAGTTGCGTTCTCGTCTTTATATGAGACAGATAGAGAGCTGCAGGAGAAAAGTTGTGAGTTTAGTGAGGAGGCGAGTTGAAGCCGACGACATTATTATAGGCATCTAATGATATTTACCATATAGCAAAAGGTAAGGATCGACAGCTAAGCTTTGTATGTTTTATCAAGAGTTGACAAGTCAGGAACAAGACCCTCAGAGTCGAAAACAAACAAAATACACAGAGTCATTGTATTTATATAGCCTCACTAAACAGGCTGACAAAAATACATACTACTACATAAAGTGCTTTGAAAGCTTCACGTCGTTTTTAGTGGATTTCATTCAAGTCTCTACTCTGCAGGACAAAACAACATTGTTGATTCAACTCCACTACTCTACTTATTCCTAATTCTACTCAGCTACTTAGTCGAGTGTCTTGTCAGAGTCAGTGAAACTCTGTAAGCATTTCATCGTCTACCTCTCCGACGTCCTCACCACCACAAAATCATTTGACATATCAAACATCAAACCAAGTGTGAAACGGATAGTAAATATATTATGAACTCCTAGCCAATCCACTGCACACATTGATTGATTCTCTATAAATAGGCGTCCTACTATTCGGCTACTTGTGTTTTCGGTGAACAAGTTTCATGTGAACTTCGAACACAGGCAGATTCCCTTATTTCTTGGCTAGAAACTAATAATTCTTCCTCGACTTTTAGTAACTGAATTAAAATGGGCGAGGAGAATCCTAGCAGAGAATTATTTGCACTCACAGGTTTAGGCTTCGCTCAGAATTCTCAGGAATTCTACCCGCGAAGGATTGTGCTAGCCTTGTGGCGGGTTTTTTCACCCAGACTGAATAAGGAAGAAAGTGTGAGAATGTGTCCGAGGAAAAGTTGCAGTTGCGGGCAGGATTCTTCTTCCAGCCAGACAACTCCCAGTTCACACTTCTCCTGTGCGAGTGCATCCTCTAATATTTATTCCTATGGTCAGAGGACAAGTAGTGAATTGCATGGCTATCCAGCAAGTAGGCGGAAATGCAGCCAAGGTAAAATGAGATTAGGCCACAACTTGTTTAAAGCTGAGACAAATGCAGGATCCATTTCCTCAGGATCACCACAGTCGCCAGATCAAGTCATTGTCACCTCCGTCCCTTGTGTCCATTCTTCCAGCATGAGCAATGGAGCACAAAATTCTTCTAGTGTCCGCCAACGAGGATTCCCCGTCGGTCTCCGCGCTTTGCTCGTTTTGTTTTACCTGTTGATATTGGTTGGCTCGAGTATGGGCTGTGGACCGGGAAGAGGTGCCGGGAGACGGAGAGCTCCGCGAAAACTCACACCTCTGGTCTATAAACAACATGTGCCCAACGTACCCGAAAATACTTTGTCTGCCTCTGGGCTCAACGAAGGGAAAATCACCCGGGATCATCCGCGCTTCAAGGCTCTCGTCCCCAATTACAACACCGACATTATCTTCAGAGATGACGAAGGCAGTGGTGCTGATCGTCTAATGACACAGGTAAGCAACTATCATTTCTTTTAATAACGAAATTCGGAATTCCTCCCCAAGAAACTACTTTTTAAATAGGCCAGAATGTCTCACATGCTAAACCCTTCAAAGCCGACTCAATAATTTGTGAGACGCTTTTGGAATATTCTCCAAGAATGAGTAGTGGAGTTGGGCAGGTACATTAAAAGTCGATTTATCATCATCTCAGTGGATGTAAATACTTTTGTGTGTGATTGTAAATCTACACAAGTAAGTCTCTCAAAGGAGCTGCCTGGAGTCTCATTCTCCACTTATCACTTGAGTCCGCACTCACGTCACTCTGTCAATATCCCTTATCTTTTTCTCACATTCTTCTTTCGTGCATCTCGAGAAATCACAGGAAATGCTCTACCTATGCATCGTAGTACATAGATCACACTGTTCTCTCCATTCTTCACTAATGTATCTCTGCTCATCATAATGACATATTTAGTATTGACTGACGACAGACATGTGTGCTCAATTCATTCTCATCTCAAACCAACATCCATGGGATAAATCCCTCTTTTTATATCAAGGTTACTTTGGCATATCATAACATTGTTTATATTTAGCTACCACCAAACTTGTTCATTGACAACGCAACTGAGGAAATATCAAATAACGACGACAAAATATTATATACACTCCTCATCAAAATTCCTCTCTTATTGTTGTTTAAACTGTGACACTGATAGCAAACTCTATATCTAGGGCACTATTATTTCTTTTTATCGCAACATTTCATTTCTAAACGGCAGACAGGGAAAATACAAAATGCAACGCACTTTTTTAAGAGACACTATTTCTTTACGTTTCAACACACCGTCATTTTTTATGAGCATAATTTTATACTAAAATGTTTAGAATAGAAAAGTCATCCCGTATCCACCATAAAGTCATTTTTATTTTGTTGAAAGAGAAATATTTTTTTGGAACGCAATTGCACGCACTGCATGGGACGATGAATTGGAAGGAGACTGAGGTTCGCAGATAATTTCTGCAGAGGTTTGTCAGATGAAATATGTAGGTAGATTTTGTTTGACGTCGGTTCATGTAAGATGATAATGTGGAGCAATTACTTAAGTCACGAGCACTTGGAGGAGTTGGCCTTTTGAGTGACTGACAACGAGGATCTTGAGTTTAAGCCTTTGAGCTGACATCAGAAAGGATCATTTTTTATCAACTTACTAACGATTAGAGATACTTAGCTCGGGGTATATTGCCTTCATGACATTACATTAGTCTCACATTGTGTCGTGAGTGTGTTCTGTGCTGGAAGAACACAGGAGTTGTGACATGAATGGCAGTCAGCGTGCCCCGCTCTATGCATACACACAAAACCTTGCACTGATATATCTAAATGGCTTTTCCTCCTTCAGACTGCATTATTTCATATGCAGGAGACTCACCTGAGGTTCAAACAGATTTCTCACTCCCACTAATATGACAGTGGATAGCAACGTACGCATCTCATATTTTACATTTCTTCTGTTTATCTGATATGCCATTAGGATGAGCAGGAATCACTTCCCAAATCCCTAAACACATCCAGTCAACTCCTGATCTGAAAGCAAGGAGTCCTCAAAGATTTCGCCCACAAAAAATACTTCAATTGATCATCATCGTATAGCTGTAGTTAGCTATGTGAGTGTATACATATAACTATTATGAATATGCCTCACATCATTCTCATCTCTTCAACTTTATGCCTTCTCATGGCTAAAGTTCCCTGATTAAAGTAAACAAATAAATCCGAGATTTTATACATGACTATTCTTATCTTTCACGCTTTAGACTGGCTGTAGTCTCCTACTACTTAATCATTCTGTAGTGCTCATGGGATTAAAAAAACTATCTTAAAGCTACTTATCAATAGCATGCGCCACCATAATACTCTGCACCCCACTCTATAGAGTTTAGCTAAAGTGTGAAGCCTATGGAGAAGAAATGGGGAAGAGCAGGTCTCTTGATTAAAGGTTAATTTTTCATGGGAATGAGTTCGGTGTGAGAATTTTCGTCGGATAAAATATGATGTGCGTGGATGATTGGTGTTGAGATGATGAGAACAGATCGGAGAGTGACAGGTGGAAAAGGACATTGATTAGAGGCAGTAAAATAGTTTATGAGGGAAATAATAGTTTTGTACAAGGAGTAATAATCGTTGTTTCTAAATGGTATATAGCCGTATTGTGCGAGGGCTGTCATGTCAGAATTAGAGAGAGAGAGAGAGAGAGAGAGCCCCGTCCCGTCCAAGTGTCGATCATAAGCATCGCATGAATGATAGCCACGAGTGGGCCTTGCTTGGTGTCTTTGAAGAAGACGTAAGGCGAATCTGAGTTGGAAACAGATAGCGAATGCATTGCTTATGGCTGGCAAGTCTTAGAAATTAGTTGGCTCGCTCGGTGCGTGGGAACGGGAGATTCGGGTCCTCTGCTCATCTCACTCTTCTTGAGTGGACTCAGCTGAACGTGCACAGACATGACTCTGGGACTCGAACAGAGAAATTATGATTATTGCACCTTCAATTCAACTCATCCCCTTTTCCTATATCTATACTTTCTATCTATTTCCCATCTCGAGGAATGTGTCTCTTCTCCATAAAATCTATAGCGAGAACTGAGGAAGCAGCAGAGTGCAATGAATGACAATCTGAGGGATCTGTCGTCTATCCATCTCTGCATCCCAGTCCGCTCCTGTTGATTTACTCTCAAGTCCTCCACTCACCTGTGTTCCTATTTCCATGCCTTTTGCTATTAGGAACCTTGGCTTTCTGATGGGATGATGAGTTAAAATGAAGTAACGTCAGCCTAGTAATAATAAGAGTGTCCTATGTGAAGGAAATGCTATAGGGTATAGATAGGAGGCTGGCAGTGCAAGTGCCGTGGTTAGTTCACCCTGCTGTCCATCTATTTACTTTTGTGTACAGTCAGAAGAGTCAGTTCAGGCCCGCAGTACTTATCTCCTTCGAAAATATTTGTGCATAGATTTAAGGTGTCCTGCCTAGTGCGCGCGGTGAGCGATAGGCTCTCTTCACTCTCAGTCAGTCTAACTGGACATAAACAATCGTTTAGGATGCCGGCCAAGCCAATAAATCCCAGAGGCGTGGGAACGATCTACCTTCGCCACCAAAAACCACTATCATCCCTTTTATTTAACTTTTGAGGGACACGGCACTTTTTATGGCACCCTCATTACCTTTGTCACCGATGAGTTAAGCTACCACTACTGAATTTAACTGACTACTAACACTACAACTAAAACCCATAGCAATGACAATACTCTTATATATAAGTTATAAGGTGTGTCAGTATATCCTCCTACTATATAAATGTTAAAGGCTACTCATTCAACACATCCTATTTCTATAGAGATAATTCAGGAGTAAGTCAGTTTTGGGTATAGATAGCTTCTTAAATATGTAGTAGCAATGTTTATGGTCAGTTCACCATAGCATCCTTCTATTGTACTCGGATATGAAGGGATCCATGTAGAAACACAGAGCTAGACGATGCCTTATAAGAATTGGATTTATATAATCGTAGTATTAGCATTATTATTACGATTACCTACTCCCTCTTCCCTATCACTCACCTGTTAATGCAAACAGAACGAGGAGAGTTACTGTTCTTCTTCCTGAATGGAAGAATGCCTGAGTTGCGTGAGAGCGAGAGGGAGCTATGCAGATTTATGGACACTATTAAGTCTATAATGCCAAGTTTACAAATATCTTTGAGAATTTGTTGAACGCAATGATGACCCATCCATCAGATCTTGTAATTCAATTCTATTGTCAGTATGTAAACATAAACAAGGACTTTCAACTTTGTTCCGTGCTCATTCCCTCACTCACTTACATTATAGCAGCTCCTTATTGCACGTTGACAGACATGGATCTAGTTTGTGATATCATGGAGCATTCTTCCCTGCCTATTGTCCCATGTTTGGTGGCAATTCCGATGCAATTGCTCAAATTAGTAGTGATTTAAAGTGCCGGTTCTTGATTCGGTCCGAGACTTGCCAATACATGATTTATAGCTCTTGAGATGCTCAACTTTGCTTTCCCCATGAATCCATGTCCCTACCTGAGTACAACACTTTCATTTATGACCAAGCCAGAGCGTGAGAAAAATCTTCTCTTTATGAGACAGTCGTAATTATGTTGATTTCCTTTTAGGACTCTATTGTCAACAACAATATGGTATTTAGCATGATAGTAATAGCCCAATAAAAATGTTAGCTAAATCGGTCACTAAACCAAAAGCTCCTTCCTCATTTATTTTGACAGCTGTGTGAAAACAGAAAGCTCCTCCCTTACATGAAAACCTTTGTTTTCCTCATCTTTTGCATATTGTCGCAAAAGTCCTCATGCTCCAGTAACGTCAAGGAATTCGTTGAAGGAAAGAATTTTTGTTTTCAAGTAACCTTGTTAAATTTGAATGGTGGATGCCTTTCTATAAGCGTCCTGCAAACGTTTGCACTGTACAATTACCTAAATTGCAAAGAAAAGGATTATTTTCACTGAAGTGCGACTCTGTAATCTGAAATAATATGTACACAGCTATAGTATATAAATCAGAGCTTTTATAACTTGTAGTAATAGAGTACAAAGGGACTTTAATGGATTTACCACAGTCGTTATTACATTATGTAGCAGTAGTAAGTATTTATGTATACATGGAGGAAGAGATAATAAGATAAAAGTTGCTGTGTAAAAGGGAAATAGCTATAGACAGTAGAAATTGGTGTTTGGTGGTGAATGGAGACAAACAACGGGATTTTGATATAATTCCCATCTGAGTCGGAGGAATTCCAGGATGATTGTTAAATCTAGGTAGGTATGTGATGAGAATTGGGGAAAGTGTGCAATGGGTAGGAAGAAATATTTATGTGGAGGAGAATGGTTGGAGGGAGTTGACTGGCAAAGCAGAGCTTTCACGGGCTGCTGCTCAAAAGAGATGAGAAGGCGATAAAGCTATTCAGCTAATGTTATTTACTTTAGCTAGTCATGGAAAATGCTGCGGATAATATTGAAGAGGACTCGTCCGTATTGCTCTAACAAGCTTACACTTAGCTCAAATGGGTTTAAAGACAGCGTTTGAATGGTGTGTGTGTGCACTGTCCTCTCCGCTCCTTTTATTCCTTGCCTTTTGGAAGCCGACCCAGCTGTCAACTCAGAGTCATCACAACAGCAGATAGAAATCTGGAAAGAGATCGACACTTGACACAGCTCGACTTAAAGGAGCGACCACGAAGGAATCCTCCTTCTCTGACCTGCCACGTCTCCCACAACCAACATCCAACTCAAACGCTTGACTCTTGAATTGTTTTCCTATTTTGACACGACTGTAGATGCAACCCGCCCAGGATTATGCGAGGCCCTGTGTCCATCCGAACTCCTCTCTCTCCCTATACACTCACCATTGTCGCATCGCTGAAATAACTACACAAACATAACAATCAAATGCAATTTTAATCCTTTAGTAGTCTCCATTTTGTTTGACATGGGCTTCTAATGTCACAAATGCAGAGCTACAGACATAAAGCTAATCGCAACCAGTGTGCAACTACACAAACCGATATCTATCTCATAATAAGCAAACAACATCTCACTGCATACATTCTCAATTTATATTATTATTACTATTGTTATATAGATATAGACAAGGACTGCATATTAGTATCTGGAAATACTTTTCAATTGTCACAATTGTCAGGGTACTGATCATGACAAGAGGGCCTGCACTTTACAATACTTTTAACTATTCAAATCAAGAGCACTACTAAAAGCCTACCTCCACATTCATAATTTCCCTATTAAACATATACAGATATATATTTTGCAATGCTTTTCTTACTAGTACATTTATAATGTAAACTCTATCATAGTATGCATATGAATTAGGCAGTATATTTGTTTCTATATAAAATATAGTGTTTATACGAGTATATGTATTCCTGAGAAATCCTTGTTCATCACACGGAATTCCATTGTTATTTGAGGATAAAAACAGAATGCTGAGAAGCCCACTGAAAATCTGCTGAATCAGTACATAACTGACAGACAGACAAACTAGTATGCATTTTTCTAATGCATAAACCTTGTAATATTAGTGGAGCTTCACAAGTTACTTACAGACGTATCCGTGGATTTTTATTGCAACCCAGCTATGATTAATCAACTTCAATTTTTCACGTTTGAATTTTAATAAAGGTTATTATTCTGCATGCTGAGTCTGTATTTGTACTAGGGGTTTTATTTGCCCAAAGCTACAAAAAATATTATCAAACTCTTTGACAACTACAAATATTCCAATACCATAATAAAGCCTACATTCCAGTTTTCCTTGAAATATAGTATTTGTTACAAACCGGAATGAACATATACAATTAATGAGCTACCCACTCACAAAAGAAAATCTCTTTGGATTTCAGAATATTAGTTGCTCACTACTCAGCACAAAATTATCTCTTATGATTCTAACAATAATTCTGCTAAAAACCTGTAGCCAAATCCAAAGATTGTGTAAGGAGTGATCAATACTTAATATTTGATCTTAGATATGCCATAAGCAAAAGCAAAACATTATCTTCTGAGTTTTTTTAATGAGCTAGCCTAAGGCCAGTTATAAAATCGACGTAAGAACCAACGTAAATTGTAAAATAATCAATTATTGCTAAGATAATTTAATTCTTTGTATAAAATCTGTCGGGGGTACAAAACTTTGCGATGCTGACAATAAATTTACATGCATAGACATTTTTGGGATTTTTAAAAGATGTAAAAAGGACTAAAAGTCGCTTTTTTTCTAGAAAGATGCAGGTATTTATAGGATTGCTCTTAAAAAGAATTATTGAAGAATGTAGATTGAGCTGATTTAATTGCACATGGTGACCGAGTGTTATTCTGATCATCGGCCGTTGAAATAGATTCATAAATGCAGTCTAGATGAATTGATAGGAACAAGATAATATGGATTGGTTAGTGAAAAATGTGCCATGTTGCTTCTAGTCGATTTGCCAAGGTGTGATCTGATACTACTGGTTGTTGCAACTGGTTACACGTTTGGCTGATTGGCTTTTGAGCGTGCAAGGAAAGTGTGTACACGTTGTGTGCTGAGGAGAGTGAACCAGTTTTAAGTATTGCCTTGCCTTGAGAGTGCGAGTGAGGTCGAGCTTACCTTCTAATTAATGTCATTCTTAAGATACCATCAAATACATGCATGTTATGAGGATGCTACTTTTATCCTGCCAGACATCCACGGACGTAAAAATCCTTTACATAATATTTATGAGGCGTCATGTTCTCCATTCGACTATCATGTTTCTACAGCTAAAACCTTTTCTAACAGCACTGTCACGCTCCGTTTTATTAGCATGCATATCTATTTTTGCAATAACTACAGCAGGGTGCAAGGAGAATATTTATTTTGGCATTCTCTCCGATCATTCCTATTTTATTGCTCATTAAATTTTATCTCTCACTGCTTGACTAAATTGCCGTTACACACAACAACACTGTATATCTATGGATTTAACAGTAACAGTCGTTAATAGTTACACTTGTTACAAAACCTACTTAGGATTTTTTACGATAATATTCATCACGCTTTCGACAAACGTTGTATTAAACTGAAGAAAAAAAAAGTTTTAGCATTACACACAACTTCAAATACAAAAGAAGTTTAATCCTGGTTTGAAAACGTTTAAACGGATTATTGTGAATACGGAATGTATAGATTCAAGTGTTAATCCCATTACTAATGTAAACATAAAGAAGATATAGGTGTCTACGTTAAATACATGCATATATAGTTAGATTACCACTACTGATGAATAAGTAGGTGCCAGTATGTGTACAGTGTATAAATAGGTAAATAGCTTGTGTTTTATTAGTATTTAAAGGAGAGACTCCATAGATAATAGTAGAAGAGTGTCTAA
>JAAAYG020008209.1:0-25511 GCA_009936455.2 Tomocerus minor | reverse complement strand
CGAAGCAACCGACAACCGACGCGAAGCCAACCGATGACAAACACGAAGTCAACCGGCGCCAGACGCGAAGATTGCCCGACGCGAAGTTCCCTGACAACCAACGCTCAAAAAATTGTTTTTATTTTTAAATTTTTTACTGCTCTAAATACATGGATTTTCCCGTCCGTAGGACGGGTCAAATTACTAGTTAACAATAAAAGCTACACATTGGAAATAAATATTCATCAGTATAATGTACACCATCAGAGGACTCTCTTCACAGGGCTTTGCTCTTACATAAACTGCCACTAAATGAACTGAATTTCCTATTTTGTTGATGTGTAGCATAGTAAATAGTAGCATCCTTCCAGTAATTTCTACAACATTCAGAACCGCATCCATTTTCCTCTATCCATGACGTCAAAGTGTAGTCATAATCCCATGACATTTATCCATGACGTCAATTACGCTCCATATTCTTTCGAGCTATGGATGTCTTATAAACGTCCCAAGAAAGGTATGTATGGTAATAAGCATAAGCAGAAGATATTATTCTGTGTATTTTTTGCAGGACACATGCATAGTCAGCACACACACGCATACCACACTCATTCATACGTGGTACGTTCGCACGCTATTAAACCAACACATACTTTCCATAATATTTGAACATATTAATCATTATGGGCTTGTTGTTTGAATGGAAATACAAATGTATGAAAATGAAATCCTATATACGTGGTAGCACAATTGAGCGATATAATAATAGATATAATGCTCTAATGTTTTGACGCACACAGACTATAAATATTTTGACAACAATATTATTTTGGTATAGCTTTTATAATAGTTCTATTTGATCATATATAATAAATCATCCTAAAAACGGCTGTAAATAAGTAGCGGTGATTGATTTACGATGAAATCCGCATGGCTTAAGGTGAAAACCGCGTGAATTATGGGGAAACCGCATTTTTTACAGTGAAAATGACATTAATTGTACGCAGTCTGGTTCTTTGGGATTGTTGACACAATTCGGACCTAATCTGATGCTCTGGGATTGTTGACTTCAATCCAACCTAGTCAGGTTCACTGGGTCCTCATTCAACCCTCTGTAAATAGCTGAATCCCAACGCTGTAAACGTCAAATTCTATTCATCTCTCCGCTATAGGACCCGAACCCAGGAACACATGTACAAAATCTGAATGATGTGCCTTGGAGCGTTCGCGTGCGGGAGTTAACGCACCATCAGACAGCCGGACAGACAGACAAACAAGACATTACCATAAAGTAGCTACCGCTACTTAATTTAAACACAAATACACTGCACTGCTATTCATGGCTTCATTATACTTAAATTGCTAAAATACGTACGTATTAAAGGCAAATTGTATTACTCACTGTAAAGTTAAACACTTGTATCCAAATTGCCAACCTCAATGTTATTATATAGCAATGTAAACATTATATTATTAGGATGGTTTTTTTGTGATCTAACTTCTCGTAGTATACCTACGTCATTGCTTACCACTTGTGGAACTTCAATGCATAACGTAGGAGAGACTCTAAGAAACAGCCTTCATCGCAACAGCCTACATGGCAATAGCATTACATTTTACATTGAAATTGCATCATCGATATGCATATAGATGTACATTTCATATAGTATATCCTCATTCTATTTTTTAGTTAGTAAAGAGGTGAGTCATACTTTGCTCTCTGAGAAAATGTTGCGCTGCTAGGCTGCTACATACAATAACACGTAGATAGACACGTTACTTTGAAACAAACATAATATATAACTCGAGATTCTGAAGAGGCAGTAAACATTCAATCTCAAGACGCACAAATGTTCAGTTCATTTTCATTCATTGTTTGCAAGCGAAGTCAATTTATACGAAATTATTCTTTAAGTAGACCTAGTTGAATATTTTAGCATCATTTTGTTGGAAGACTTATTGAATTAAAGGAAAACTAAGTTTGGATTAGGAAACTGAAACTACAGGATACAGGAATTAATTGGGATATATCAATAGCTTTCTTGGTAAGTAAAATAAAAACATATTAATTATAATAAAAAGACTAATATTAAGTGTAGCATATTTGGATAAGTAAGTTTATTGTTTATCATGATCATAATAACGATATTGATAATTGTATAATTTTATCGCAGTCTTTAATTATAAAATATTTTGGAGCGGAATTATTTTTTTTTTGCTTTAATGTGTTGTAGGAGAAACTTTTTTAATGGATGTATTTTTTATTATTTCCAGAGTTAATCCAAAAACAAATCCAGGAAAATGGGTGCAGGACAGTCCTACGATCAACCTTTGTATCCTGCTCCAGAGGCAGTCTGCGCCACTGAGCCAAGATTCTGTCTGCCGAACACAGTGCAGCTCCGCCTACGAGAAAAATACTTTTCTTTCTCGGGCGATGATTTCAAAATCTCAGATCCAGCCACAGGAGTCGTTTACTTCCAGTGCCATGGGAAAAAGTTTAGTTTGCGGGATAAGAAAATTCTGTGTGATAACGTGGGTCAACCCGTTCTGAACTTGAAGGAGAAACTCATTTCATTCACAGATAAATACAGCGTTTATGCTGGAGACAACTCCAGCAGAGAGATCTGCAAGTTCAGTTCATCGCTGACATTTTTGAAAGCCAAAATATCTACACATTTCACTGACATTTTGAGCGGAAAGCCCCGGTATATCGTCCTCAAAGGTGACTGGAGGGAGAAGAGATGTGTCATTTTCCTGGGGGAACCGAAACAAGGCGGAATCCCGATAGCCAAAATATTTCGACCTCTGACCGGAAGGTCATACCTGTTCGGTGTCGATGATTACATTATTGAAATCGCTGCCGGAGTTGATATTGCCCTAATGGTTATCATGTGCATAGCTCTTGACGAGCATAAAAGAGATGATTAGGATTACAATACAAAGAACTGTTTAATATTTAATTATCTGCTGCTATTGTAACATAATACCCACTTCAGCCAATGCTTTATTTACATATATTTATATATATAGTTAATTTCTGATAGCCATATATATATATTTGTGGTGATAAGAGATTAATTCAATTCAAGTATTATTATGTGTCCTTATGTGTCTGTGTGTATATAAGCATATATATTTATTATTACTATTTACTATTTCATTGTGTTTAATTACATAGTCATTGTGTTGTATCACGTGTACCCATTTGATATGCATTATTTGTAGTGATTTATGATTAATTCAGATATTAACTTGATGAGTTGTATTTACCAAAACTTCCTGACTGAACTGTTATATTTAATTAATTATTATAAGTTTAATACACTTCTGTTACTCACTGTGTAAAATAAAGATACTAATTAATATATTTTTAAACTGGTAAATTGAAACTCTTTGATTCTCGTACTTATTGATTGTCTATGAAATAGTATTTGATAACTTTTCATTTTTGGGCATTGTGATATTCTGTCAATATCTGCATCTGTAGGTTATCAGCTAACTATTTGACTTTACAGACTTGGGATAATATTTGGAAGGTACTTATATGGAGAATTGGTGTATAAATGACATGGTAGATTGTCTATAAAATAAATTCTCATTATAAACGAACGCAATATTACAATTAAAACTGTTTTTGAGAACCGACTTCATTTTTAACAAGGGTTATGAGCCGTTGCGTAATTTGTTTGAAGTGCATCATTCGTAATATCCTCTGAATTTCTAAATATTTGGAGATAAATACAGTATAAAAATATTTTTCAGCACTCTAATTGCTTGTGTGATCTAAGATGACATTTAAAATGAAGACCTGTTTCAATGCAAACTAAAGGACGATCCTTAAATTGGGAGATATTATTAGCTAAGGGAGGGAAAATCAAATTGGTTTGTTTTTGTTGCTTATGAAAGGATGAGTCATACTCATCTCATACTCATTGAGAATCTGGATCATCCTCAAACAGCAGACAGTGTTCACCAAGACCAGATAATAGGATCCATAATTTAATTTTTAATTACTCTGACTTTTATTGCCTGTCATTTCGTTATAATTTAGTCATTAATATTTTAGCTATCCAAATTACAACAGTCATTTTAACGCACTTTCAACTTTAGTTAGCTTAGTTAACAAAAATTTACCACATACATTACTCGGTTACCTATATACAATAATCCATTTGCAACGGTATGTTAATCTAAAAAATTATTTTATTATTTTGAAGGTCAAAGACAAATTAAGAAGTAATTTTATTTACTTTTATTGTATTCAATGTTTAGTTGTTACCAGTAAATTAATATGGGTTGTTTTTAACAGTTTTTGCATTCAGCATTTGATTTTTTAGATTTCTAATGTGGTGGAATTGTTTAATTTTTTCCAGGCGGGGAAAAAAAGTGAATTTTGTAAAAACAAAAATTACCTCTATAATATAAACTAACGCAGCAAATGGTCTGTGCTGTGAGAGGTCCGTAATTTTTCTGTTTAAATTGAGTAGACATTTTTTACCGATTACACTTCAAGAAACCTAATTCAATCTTAAAACCATAGAATCAATTTTAAAAATTCAAAGATTACAAGTTAATTATTTCTTATGTTTCAATTTTTATGTGTGGAACAGTTACAACTGAAATTGATGGCGTAGATAAACATTTATCGGAACACACGAGGAATGATTGCTAAATTACTTTTTAACTGAAATGACGACCGATAAAGAAGAAGACATGGAGAGTCAAGATCAACTGGTTGAAAAAGAAGATTTAGATGAAAGTGCAACTGCTGGTGCTAATTCTAATTCAGTGAATGGGGCACAAAGTGTGAGCAAGAAAGATGGTGAACCTGAAATCAATCTTCGAGAATGGAGTCCGATGAACAGTCTCCTTTCCAAAATCCCACAGAAAGCACAGAAAGGGATTTCCACTTTGGATTTGAATCTAACTTGCGTTGCTGCCACTACGGAATTTTTAGCTTTAGGGACAAATGTCGGTCTTATTTATTGGTACAATAGAAAAGATGATTCCTTACAAAGACTCAAAGTGGAGGTACTGCCCTAATTCTTGCCACAAACTAATTTATTTTACCTATCTTTCTATTTTAGTATTTTAGAACACTAACAAACCTTTCTTGCAGAGTAATAACAGTGCGATAACCACGGTGAGTTTGGTATCCTCGGTTGACTTTATGTTAGCTGCTGGGAATCAAGACGGAATAGTTGCAATTTTTCAAATCCCTAAAACCATAGAATCAGAGGAGAAAGAAAATGTTTATGTTCAAAGGAAACCGGTTCAAAGGTACAAAGTCCATGACCTACACAAGTGTCCAATAACAGCTTTAGAATGGAGTTCCAATGGACTGAAACTGTTTAGTGGTGACTCTACTGGAAATATTGTTTTAACCGAAATGGACTATTCTATGGTAAATACTATTTCCACAGTTATTAATTATTAAAACTTTGTCATTGACATGAATTCCAACTAAAAATATACGCACTTAGATTAATGTTTTGTAAGGTAAGATAAATAGATGCTTAATAAAATCATAATATTTACAGGGAATCAGTAAATCTATTCATTTACTTGACGAAAAAAAGGAAATTGTGCAGCTGAGTTATGCTCACATGAATTTACTAATTTCTTCAGTCCTGCGAACGATAATTTATTCTCTTGAAACAAAGCAAAGTCATAAAGTTGGATCGCAGGATCGAAAATCGTAAGATAGAATTTAAAAAATCATATATGCCATTGCTGAATTCTGTTTAAAAACGTCATTTATGAATTTTAAATCTATTTTTACTTTAATATTACAGAAAAGGGAATTATGGAGCAATATTTGAATCGGGTTTATGGAGCAAAAACCATAAAATATACGCTGCAAGACCTGGTGCTCGAATGTGGGTAGCTTCTCTTAGTGGTACAGTAGAATGTACTGCTTATTTTAAGGTAATTTTTTACGAAAAGGTCCATGATTATTATTTTAAAAGTTTTTAAATGGATTTAATGGAAATAATAATATAATTTTTAATTAATGTAGGATTTGATCGGAAACCCACATCCTTACATCCCCGTGATAAACCCTTCTCTGTCGGTGCAGAAGCGTAGCCAAGACATTCAGTTGGGAATTTTACTACATTTTATGGGGAAATATTTGATTACAAGCCATAAGAATATTTTATATGCAATTGACCCTTTGAGTATGCGAATCCTGGGTTCGTGCCATGAACTGAAGTCTATTTTATACTTAGCGACAAATCAAAGTGAAATTTTCGTGCTTGAATCCCCTCGTAACGTGATTCGGATCAGTGATAAGCCGGATGAACTATTGAATTCGACTGCTGGAAGTAGTAGCAGTGGTGTTAATAACGCTACGAGTGTGATACCTGATATAATGAGTGCTTCGATTGCAGATTTCCGTATTCCTCAACAGCCATTTACATATTTAACTTCAAAACTGAAAGAAACTTCACGTGCCTTACCTGGGAATTACACTTCCATACTGAACACGATCAAAAATGTGATTGAAGCAGATATAAATATAACAGACGGTCAGCTGACGGTGATTCCGCCAGTAATTCCCTTGAAAGAGCCAACTATCCCCGACATTTCAATAGATGAGTCTAGTCTAGCCGAAGATTTCAATGGACTTTCCCCAACGGAGTCTAGATTTGCGAATGTGTCCACTATGCCTTACGAAGATGTGCTCGTAGATCAATTCCGACCTGAAAAACGGAAGAAGAAAAAGAAAGGGCACTCCTCGAAGAATAGCACGTCAGAAATCTCGGACAGTATGAGTGTCAGCAGTTTCTACTCGAGTAATTCCGAAGGAGAGACTGTAAATTTATTTAATAGCACAGCCTCAGCCATAGATATTAGCCAAACGAGGGAATCTCCTTTTTTGCAAAGAAAATTTTCGACAGATTCCTCCATGTCTTCAGCATTTGCTGAACTTCCTAGCTCAAGTGGTACGAATTCTTTCTATGATGAATCTCAACAAGATTTTGATTCTGTCAAAACCATTCACTACATTCCGATTCCTTCTAAACTCGAGCCGGATGCTAAATTCTTCCAAGAAGTCTCCCATGACGATGTGGAAATCAAAGAGGAAATATTAGCAAGACGTTTAAATTGGCCAGAACTTCTACCCGCCTCTGCCAAAGGAACTCTACTCAATGATTTTTACCAAGATAATAACGAAGGCGAACATGAACGGACACCGGAATTAAATGCAAAAGAGCCCAGTGAAACTTCGTCCAGTCGAGAAACACCAGAAACTTTGAAAGATGACAGTGTCAAAACAGAAAATACGGAAAAGGAAGTAGAAATCCCTGAGGAATATCCAAATTCAGAGTCGGATTTCCCTTTGGAATCTTCTCTTGATATTTACACAAGATATGGACCTCGGGGAGATTCTATTTCTTCAAATTTCAGCATCGGCCCACCATCTGGAAGTAGCCATTTAAATAGTTTGAATACAGAAGACAATAAAAGTCTACTTGATGGACTGGAACAGGGAAAAAAAGAATTGATGGAATTGCAAAGCATAGAAAATAATTCTTGTACGTCTCTGCAAGAGAAATTAGCTCTTCAAGATATGAAAGTTGATGCAATTGTGGGGAATGATCATTGGCTCCAGTATAAACTTCCAGGCACAGTCTCCCATGTTGCTCTCTGTGAAAAATACGTTTTGTGTAGCGATTCCAAAAATGCCGTTTATTACAGTCAGCTGGGAGAAATGAGTTTACATTGGATTAAAATGGATTACAATGCAGGAGCTTTAGCCATTTCCCCTTGTGGATTAATTGTCTGGAGGATTTACAAGAATATTTTGTACTCTTTGATGTCTCCTTCGCCAACAAAAGAAGTTCTGTGGATGAAAGTAGCAGAAAATGTCGTGTCCATGTCTCTGCAGCGAAAACAAGTCGGATGGATTGTGAAAAAAGACGGATCTTTATTTGTCTGGACTCAAGCACATAAAAATGACACAGTTGCACCGGAATTCGATAAAGTTTGTACTCCTTGTCCAATTACACAGATTTCTACTCAGTTTTCATCTGTTTTAGCCCTTAGTACAGATGGAAGAGTTCTGGTTAGGCGGGGAATTGCAGAAGCATTTCCTCTGGGCCTCGGATGGTCAGAACTGGAACTGAGTATCCCCTCTATCTGCTCTGTTGCTGCTGGACCCAGGGATTCTATCTGGATTTGTGATGTACACAATAGTCTCTATTTTATTAAGGATATTAAAGAATCTGAGCCACATGCCGAAGTTATCCCGTGGAAAGTGTCCATTAGTGAATATATTTTCCATAACTCATCCACTGCTAATACTTCGCCCACTAACAACTGGAAAGCAAAACTAAGTGAATCATTTAAAAAAGAAAAACTTGCCTGCCTCCTACAATCAAAAACATTACCCATTTTGTGTGGCTCCTCCTCTTTTGTTTGGTTCACTTGTTCTGGTTCAACTATCGTCTATGTTAACAAATCTTCCGCAATGGGTAAAATCATTTTTCTCTTTTCTCTCTTCAGTTTATTAAAATAAAATACTAAAAATGTAAAACAAAGAAATTTAATTCTAAGTACATTCGTTAAACCGTTAATAATTGCAATTTTATTCAGAATCTATTTTTCTATATGGGATGACAATTTTCTCTATTTTTAGGTCATTCATGGCAGAATGTAAACATTGATGCTGGTCTAAAGGGAAACAATTGGTCTAATGTATTTGCCGGAAGCATTTATCACCAGCACGGATTTCTTTGGCTGCTGGATCCAAAAGGAAAACTTTGTTACTGTTCTCCCAACGGGGGAAAATTGCTAGTAAGTGATAAAACATATTTTTATTAATAAAAACGAATTTCTATTCATTATTTTTGTCTCTGAGAAATTCTCAATGTTTTATTTATTGAACTGAGTGAATAATATTTTTTGATTTTTTGTCAGGCTGTTGATACACCATCTAGTGACCCGATAGTATCCGTTGCTCCTGCTCCTGAAGCTCTATGGATTTTGAACAGTCAAGGCCACGTTTATGGACGTTGTAATATCACAGCTAAAAATGTGGTTGGTCATGGATGGGATAAAATACAGCTATCTCCTCTTGGTACAGTGTACAATACAAATGGTAACTATTATAGGAGATAAGGTCATTGCATTGTAAACTGCACACTATTCACTGGGGATGTTTTCTTTAAATCTTTGCAGACAGTATTCACCTAGTTCATATTTCATGTGGATCTGAAGTAGCTTGGGCATGTGACAACCGAGGAGACATTTTTATGAGAATTGGTACACTGCAACCTCCAAGTACAACTGACATGTCTCCTGCTTGGGTTCAAGTCGAAGGCTCACCTAGCACATCTCAAAACTCGATCTTTACTAAAGTAAATAATTGTCTTTATTAAATTAAAGGGTTTCCCATTGTTTTAAATCTTTCAAATTATTTTGCTTTGAACATAAAATGCCAGTCTCAAAAATGTTTATCTTTTAACCTGGAATTCTTAGTTATTTATAATTTTTGTCTGTATTTTAATTGTGTGTATTAATTTTTATAGGTGTACGTTGGGAACACTGGGCGCATGGTTTGGGCCTTAGACAACTACAAAAATATTTATGTGCGCGAAGCTGTGTACCCTGAATTGCCAATTGGGACACGGTGGATTCTCGTGTCAGGCATTGAAGCTATCCGTTTAACTATAAGGTATAGTAGGTTTAAATATGTAGAAAATAACTTTACAAAAAATACTTTTTTTTAGTATTCAGTTCTATTTCTTAAGTAAAAAATATTAAAAAAAATACCATGCAAATATTGAAGTAGAATGTAAATATTAAAAAAAATTAAATATAAATATAAAAATATATTGTAAGTATTATTATAATATAAATATTTAAAATATTTAAAATATTAAACGTATTTTGTAGTGATAATGCTGTATGGGCCCTATCGCCAAAGGGAGAAATATTTAGACGTTACGGAATCTCAAACACGAATTTTGTTGGTGAGTATTGGCGGAAAGTACCAGGAGTTGCTACCGTTATGACAGGTAAGATCTATTACTTAATTATGTGTTTAATTTATTATTTGTGTAAATAAATACCGTGTGCAGGTGTTATTGATATTATGCATATAATTAAAATTAAATGTTCATTATGTAGCTTCGTTGTGTGACCAAATATGGGTATTGGATGCCAGTGGTGCAGTTTTAAAACACTCGCATGCAAATCTTAAACTGAATACTGAAGATGAAAGTATCCAGCGCACCAAAAGCCTCGATGAAGAAGATTCAGAATGGGAACTCGTTGGTTTCTAGACTTTTAGATGTTGATGCGATTGCGGGGCATGATTTTTTATTTTATAATTTAACTCTTAAATTACATTTTCCTATTATGTTAGTATATTATTACTATGATGTTCAGCACGCTAATAGTTTTTGACGTTTAACGTTTGTGTAGCCAGTATATTTAATTATCTATATAGATAATTCCTAGCATTTAGGTAATACTCCGCTGTCGAAGCGATTTAGTAGCGTCAGTACAACGCTAAAAAAGTTTTATTTTAAAACGGCACAGAAAAATGCAACATTTTTCTCGTTTTCAGTTCTTCTGTTCTTTGATTTGGACAATTTAGTCAAAGCACAAAAATGCTCTTTTCGATTATTTCTTGACCCTCTGTGGCACACTACTGATAGTTTAAAAACAAATGACATAAACGTACACCTTTACCATGTATCCTGCACGTTAATTTTAATTTTTGTTCTTACTTCAGGTATGATTTGAAACATTAAGTGTTACACATATTATACATAAATGCATTCCTAGCATGCCTCGATAAAAATTATCTTACTAACGAGAATTCGCAGAAATTATCTAATTGTAACTTTTAATTATTTTAATACTTACGATAAGTAAATAAAACGCATATATTACTTAAAATAACAAATCGTTCGGGTTATCCTTATTATATATAGCCACTTACTGGGCGAAAGTTTGCATTTTATTGACAAGCCGTGAATCTATTTTTATGAAATGAAATTAAAGTTCAACGAGAGTCGGAAATTAACTATGCAGCAATTTAGTTACTTAGTTTACATTGCTGATGAAAGAATTTACATTGAAATTTATTACTAAGAACTGCTTAATAATGTTATTTTCTTGGTTGTTTTTAAAAGAAGATTCAAAACTTACAAAGTAAAGATTCCCATATCTAAGTACCAGCGCGGATCTACGTTTGGATTTAGAGGAACTCCATTTTCGTCTTTAAAATCAATACAAAGTTTTCTTCCGAGCTCTTTGAATCCATTCTTAATTGCTGCTTTCCTACTGAAGGGACTTGCAAAGGAAACTTTGGCAATTGTGAATCCTTTTGCTTTGCTCACTGCTATGGCCCGTTTGTACATTTCAGTACAAAGTCCCATTTTTCTGAATTTTGGCATCACACATATCCCGAAAAAGTTGGCATAAACTTCCCGGTCAGTATACTTCTCAACGTGACATTGATTGCTTAAATCAACGAATTCTTGAAAAATACGAATAGTTGTCTTGTGCTTGAACGGAGGCATTTCTTCCGACTCACCTTTCGACATACTTGCAATAATTCTGAATCCTGCAATCTAAATATTTTCGTTCTTAACTTATAATTTGTGGTTATGGAATTCAAAATGAATGAGCGCTGTTTAAAATGACTTTACCTCTCCAGATTCCTTATCCAGAGCCATGAAGTGCAGATTGTGTTTGTCTTTCAGTAACTCTTGGTAAATCATGATCCAATCTTCTGCCTCCGTTTCTGCGTTATAGCCCAAGCATTCCACACAAGGAAGAAAATGTTCAACTATGAGTTCCAGTATTTTCGGATGATCCTCAGGTTGAATTTTTTTGAAAATGAAAGTATTCCACTCTCCCTCAACATTGTAGTCGCCCATGATTTTTATAATTGGAAAGAAAATAGTTTAGTAATATTATCTGACTATTATATAACTGAGGATTTTCTTAGAATTTTTGTTTAAATGAAATAACCAGGAAACAAAGTGTAATTGTAAGCAGGTTAGGTCTTGACGATTTTATATTTGTAAAAATAAATGAAATGACAATGCCTGGGGAGATGGCCAACGCAAGATTGAAAGCGGTCGTAGAAGTAGGGCAACAACTATATATGGCCGTAATAATGAAGTATTTACAATGTAGGAAGAAAGTATTTTTAGACATTGTAATACTAGAACTTTAGAGAATACAGTAGTGCAGAACAATAAATGTAATGGTCCATCAAATGCAGTGCAGCATTTTGACCTACATAAAGTCAATAACATAACGGTGAAATCTTTTGAAAGGACCTGGCTGTGCTAAGCAAATGGTAAAGTGTAATTATTACTAATTATGGAATATATATAGATGCTGTTAGTCTGTTAGCATTGGATTAAGCATTTAATGCTTAGCATTATATTTGAAGAAATGGCTAAGGGTAACGTCAGTAGGATCCAGATTAAGGTCATTAAAGAAACGGAAATCCCCTTCGATATTAATAATTACATATAAAACATTTGATATTTTTGCGGTTGTACTTTAAACTCATTTTCCTATTCTCCAAGCGTTAAAAAATTCTGGAAAAAAACTGGATATTTGAATAATTGTGGAAGGAACAAAATAATAATTGAAGATCCAAATAATTGAAAAATCTTAAACAAATTTTAAACTCTAAACTGTTCATATTCTTACATTTTATAGCTTTTGAAATTAGAATTAAGCAGGAAGTAAAAAAGAAAAATCTCTATTTTAGTTATTACATTTTCAAACAATTCATGCAAAATGCAAGCGCATATTATTTCTTTCAATTGCATAATAATGTTGTCTAGAAATTCATTTCATTCGATAGTAAGCCCTAAGCAGTGGGTTAAATAACTGTAGTTTTAACATTTTCATACTTAAATTAAGTAATTACGCAAATTCTCTAAAAAGACAGAAACGGGTACGATACGGAGTTCAGGATACACTGGCTGGTATCGCATCGCATGTATAAAAGCAATCGAGCAATCTTACCGTTGTAATCAGTGCTAAGTAAGAATTGCCGCTTTTCAATTCAAACTTGCCAGAGAAAGGGCGGTAAATTATGAATTGATTTTATATCGGCGTGAAGATAGGAGTAGCAAAGTGATTTTAGATTTTGTTGTTTGTCTGAATTTTAAAATCCAACTAAAAATAAACATTTCAGGAAAAAACGCCCCTTACTGCGGATACAGTATAAATAATAAATCGACATCAGGTCCTGAAGAGCAACTGGAATTAGTAGCAACAAAATGTCTCTTGATACATTACAAAGAAAATTTGCGTTAGAGGTAGAGAATATGAAGAAGCTTCAAAAAAGTAAGTAATTTTTTGAATTAGTCTTTACCACTATAATTATGATAGTTAATAATAAAATCAATAAAATTGCTTCTGAAATTCGAAATTTTAACTTTTTAATAATCACTAGACATAAAATTATATGCGAAAATAAATTGATTCATTATTAAAACTATGACTAATCTGAAATCCTACATCTTTTCACATTTTGTAACATCGAATGTTTCTTTTAGAATACCAGAAAGCAATCAGTCTGTCAAGCCAGTTGGATACTCAATATAATGAAAATTTGATGGTAAAAGAAGAATTAGAAATGGCCCGTAAAGATTCTAAAGTTTTCAAGTTAGTGGGCCCTGTATTGGTACCGCAGACAATGGGTGAGGCCACTGGAAATGTAGATAGAAGAATGGACTTCATCAAAGAAGAACTGTAATTGAGTCATCATTCTTTCTTATTAATATATAATTTTTGTTAGTAATCGTTGCAGAATTCAATATTTTAGTAGTGTTAATGTTTGAGGCTTAAATATAATTTGCAATGTTTACTTTTTACTTCAGGAAACGGAACACTGAGGGACTGGATAAAATAAAAGTGGAGCTAACTACTCAACGAGAAGTGATTCAGGACTTGGAAGCTCAACTGCAGCGTGCTCTCGTGAAAACTCATGCAAAACCAGGTCCCTGATTGTATTGTAACTATTATGAGGTGGGGGTAAATAAAAGGGCTTACCGGCCAATAAACATTTTCACTGACACTAAATAATTTACCTGCCTTTAATTGCCGGATCTCTTTTTCATTGTCCGTATTTTCGTCAAGATTTAACAACTCAACTATTCAACAAAGTTTCATTCACTATATTCCCATTTATCACGTTTTTACAAGTGATCAGTCGATCAGCAACAGATTAATTATTATTATATATTTAAACTTAGTTTGATATTTGTCATTAAAAAGTTGCTGATATCACGATCACTGAACTGATCATTTAAATAAAAATTAAAGTCTCCTAATAAAATGTACGTTGTTTTGTAAATTGGTTATTGCTCTGCTTAAAATAGTCAAATATTGAAAAAAAAACTTTCTGTTGGTGAATATTGTTTAATATCATTGTTGAACAGTTGTAAGATAAAGCAGTAAGGAACGAAATTATATAACAAGCATAATACGAAAGAGACAGTCTAGCTGGGTAATAATGGTAATATCTTTCTTACTCATTGTACTGTCATTACCTACTATAATAATAATTATCCTAAGATAATAACATTTATTAAGCTCGCAATACTAGAACTAAACCACAATATTATTTACATTGTAATAATATCATTTCTAATTTTGCGGAATAATCAAATTGTTTTTGTACAATAAACCTAATTAAGAAAATTTTGTTCTTTGTTCGAATCAAAAATTTCATATCGATCTTTTAGAAAAATTCTTGGAATTAAGACATTGACTTGAATTATCAGAATAATAGTCAACACTTCATTTAGTAATTTAAAATTATGTATGTGAAAGTCTACTTCCAATTAAGGCGTCATTTAAGACTCAGTTTTCGACATTTATTTCTGAATTTATTTTGCTAAAAGATTATTTGACAAATGGTCGAGAATCCCATGTTGATCTCTTAATAAAACGATTGAACGACATTTAATTGCATGCAACAATATTTTCATAACTAAATAATTAATGGCATATAACACATCACATGGACAATTACTTGTCGAAGTCTTCCTCATGTATAATATATCATCCGGGTGATTAGATTCTCCCATTATCTACACGTCCTCTGTAAGAATAACAAAACGTGTTATTGAAAAATCTTTGCTTTCAACCTAAATACATAATTTGAATTTTGAAATATTTATAATGGCTACTGTATGATATTATACCTAATTCGCTCCCATTTCTATTTGCATCTAATTTTCTTGGAAGGTGGGGTTGTTGATTTTCTTCATCGGATTCGAGCCCGAAATTGCGTTTTAGTGACCCTCTCGTGATTCTTCCAGCAGGAACATGACGAAAAGCGTGTTGGGCCTTGTATATCGCTTCATATTCAACGAGTTGTGATTTGAATCCCACATTCGGCTCGATACAATATCGTTTCATCAGTACACGATGATGAGCCTGGTCATAGGAAATTCCAAACGTTGCCATAAGGTATGCAATGACTAGAGCTGCTGACCTTGAAACTCCCAAGTTCCCATGCACAAGAACTTTGCCCCCTTCTGCCAAACAGTCGTCAATAAATTTCTGGACGAGCTTGAAATGAGAGATGATGTTTTCAGTGGCACTGTCCGCAAGTTCAACAACTAAATATTTGAAATGATCAGGATGATTTGGCCGGATTAAATTCCGTTCCAGAAACTGTCTCACACAAACAACGTGAGTCAATCCAGCAGATTTCATTTCCTCCAGTTTACATCTCGTCGCTGATGCATAAGAGCCAAGATAAACTCCAGACACGATTTCTTGCATACTTCGTCTCATCGCGTATTGCCAATCCAAAGAAACGTTACTAAAATTTTCAATGGGCAGTTGCGGGTAAGTCGGCTGGACAAATCCGATTTCTTCACCGTGGTTTCCTTGCACGTTATAATGTCCTTCGTCCATCCGTTCATCCACAACGTTGTCATTGCTATCGTAATTCATCGTTTGCCGTTGCACTAGTTTATCCTGTCCTTAGCACTGTACTGAATATTACTGTGAAAAATATATAGTCAGTCAGACTTCAATGTAGCAGTAGAGGTCAAGGTACGACGATCCAATGTTGAATATCCAATCCAAGATTCTTGTCATTCAAGATTTTTAGTGTGAACTGTGAAGACGGCTTAACTAACCTAATAAAAACAGTCAATATTTAATTTCAATCATAAGCAACCAATTCCAGAAAAACTAAAACATCGTCATCGTCAACTAATTCGTAATTTTAACTCAAAAATGATTTATAATTTTTTTAAGAATAACATTTAGCATTATTGTCTGTTTACCTTTAGTCTTTAGTTTACCCGGATGTCTGGAGAATTCGTTCCTTATACTTAAATGCAATTTGTAAAATGCTTCGCCTTTAGTGGAAGTGGTAAGGTAATACTGCAGAGTTCTAGCTACTCGAGCGCGCGGTGTGGTATTGTCACTTGTCAGAACTGGTTTAGTCAGGCGCTTCGAGGTCAACTATTTAAAAACAGCCCGCCTAATAAAACAAGTAATATTCAACTTAATTCATCAATGGCGGATAGGGTTTCAGTGTACCAATAATAGACGAGTTCCCTAAGTAGTACAATGGGAAACACCCGACGTCTGCGCCACTTTTAAAGGCGGGCCAAGGTAGTCTTCTCAGTTCGGCCCTACTTCATTTTCGGCCGACATCAACGTGTATTAAGACAAGTAGACCTGATTCGGCCGAAAATAAATCAGGCCGAACTGAGCAGCCTACCTAGGTTAGCCTTTAAAAGTGGCGCGGACGTCGAGTGTTTCCCATTGTACACTTAGGGAACTCGTCTATTGTCAATGAGATAAAATTCTTTGAAATCCTCAACTCAACACCTGTTGAGGTAAAAAGTGAGTTCTTAAAAGTATGTTTAAAAGTACTTAATTTGAATATTTAAAAATATTTAAACTCAGAAATACTTCAAAAATAAACCTTTTTTAATTTGGTACTAAGCTTTGCAAGTAGTCAACTAACAAAATAAACATAATATTGAAAGTTAACCCGTACAGACAATATAATAGGTGGCAAGTATAAGTTCATTCTTTCATAAATCTTCTATTAGCTAATCTAAAATTTTGATTAATCGTATTTTATAATGTTGTAATTGTATAAGTATAAAAATATATGGGACTAAAACGTTGGTAATATCCAATACTGAAATTTATTTGAAAATATTCAAAAAAGATGAATGAAAAAAATTTTGTATGATTTCAGCTCAAGATATAATTATTATAATATGTTATTTAAAATTGTCTAGAATATATGATCTCTGACTGACAGTGAGTTAAAATAAAAGTTGGAAAAAATAGCAGCACAAAATCTGATTACTTTTAATCGTTTTAGAATTGTTGGACTAGCCTAGCAACTAGGTTTAATGTCTTCTATATTAATTATTTAATATTGATGATTTTCTTCAGTTGTCCGTAACCACTTGCTTGAATTTTACCTGTGTAACGTAACTGCATTGTATGCATTCCAACTTTCTAAAAATTCTAACAGATGTAATTTTTGTATGGCAGTTGATATAGGTATTTAGTTAGGTAGCTGTGTTGGCTAATTTTTAATACATATTTATGATGTATTTCCAAATCTCCAACCATTTTATGAGCTTACACTTTACACTCTAAGTTCACTGTATTAATTTAAATAAAAAGGTTCCTAACTGAGTGATTGCTGCTGTAGCCATTCATACAGATCCCAGGATTGAATTAATATTATTTTCTTCCCCTTTCAAAGTGCAGTTACGATTTTATTTATTTTAGGTATAACTCATTTTTCATTTCCAGTGGAGCAATAACAAAGCGATAACAATGA
The DNA here is from genome assembly GCA_009936455.2 of Tomocerus minor. Lineage (NCBI taxonomy): Eukaryota > Metazoa > Arthropoda > Collembola > Entomobryomorpha > Tomoceridae > Tomocerus > Tomocerus minor. The sequence continues at coordinate 7,702 of JAAAYG020008209.1, read as the reverse complement.
GCCATAATATTTTTGTGAATATTTAATGTAAGAGGTAAATCATAAAAGATCGTGTCAATTTTAGAGTTAGACCATATTATATGCACCAGTAAAAGGAATCAAGGGAATTTTATTATGAAACGCTACTGATTAAAAATTGAGTAATAATGATATATAAACCCATCATTTATATATATTTTTTCCATTTCAAAATAATAAGTATTATTAATAATTTTTTAGCTAATATTAGCTTTTCTGACACAGAATACTTACATAGTTTATATTATATACCCATAATTACACATAAATACATCCATTAATCTTCATTTTGTTAATCAATGAAAAGAAATAGGATTTGTTTGTTCTTTGATAAATGTTATTTATCAAATTACAGAATATTTCATTCTTTAGTCAATTTCTGTTTTCAATGCTTTTTTTTGGAAATTTTAAATTACAATTTGTTTTCACTGTCATGAAACGTTTCTCATCCTCAAATTCCAGTGAGACATAAAACTTTTTGAGACTTCAAAGTTTCATTCGTCACTTTTCACATAATTTTTCTGTAAATGTATATTTAATGTTAACTCTCAAACCATAATTTTACCTATTACCTTCATAATAGACGTTTTTGTTAAGCATTAGTCCTTTCCACAGCACTCACATAAGCCAAGTACATTTTCCATCTATAAATATTTGTCAATTTTCAAGTTATTTCTTGGTGGCCAAAACAATCTAAATAGTCATCTTCCATTTGAAACAAGCAGTAAACATGTACCTACCTAAAGGATAGGAATTTCCCAACTTACTTTTCCATGCATTTATACTGTCATTCATTTCCAGTTGTATGAAGAGAGGGATGAGTTTATTTGTTACCAACTGACCTAACGTTTTAGAATTCCCCTTTGATATAGTTCTGAATTAACGAAGAAAAAATAATTAAAATGATTTAAACGTAAATTTTAAGTATTTTTTAATATTGTTAGCAAAGAATATTGGGTACATGATAAAAATTAAGCTCTACTCACCATTCACCATCAAGTTTCAAGGTGGCATCTCACAGTAATCCTTTGAGAAAATAAAATAAAATATATTGTTGCAAAAACTGTCAAAAAATTAGTTTAAATACACTAAAGGAAGCATTGCTTACAACCATTACAACCACTCACCAACTTAGACTACAGAAATAAAGTGCTTTATAAAACAATAAATTGTAATGTCAATTCTCATTTCACATTTCGAAATCGCAATTCACTCACATATTTTAAAAACTTTACAAAAATTCATGCAAATGTTCCACATTTCGCTTTGTTAGCAATTTTCATTGTTTGGAATTGTGCATTACGAGGCGATAAATGCTGAGAATGATTATGACATTCTATAAGGCGGAAGATGAAGTTGAATAGAAGTAGATCTAAAGAAGGAAACACCAAATAATTTCATAAATAAGAATTTTATACGAATTTCAAATTATGTCATCGCCTGCCCTTCCCCCGATTCCAGGGCAGCTCAAGTCAGTTGGTCATTTCTTGAAAGTGGCAATTGAGCACGAGACTCGGGATCCCGTTATTGCCTATTGGTGTAATAGAAAAAATATTAACTTTAAATATTTAACTCGAATATAAAGCATTATAGTGTTGAATATTTATTTTCGATTTTTATCTGTTTAGGTCGTTTCTATGCTGTACAAAAGGCCCTGACGATTGACAAATCTTCCCCAGAGGCTAAGGCCTTTCTATTTGCCTTACTCGACTATTTGGAAAGTCGCAAAAAGGAACTTAGTGCCGACGAGGTTCGAATTAATATATAATTATGTGTAGACTGATTGAAATCAAGCGATGACGTAATTGGGAGGGAGGGGTGCACAAAAGACAAGACTCTTACCACTGGAGAACCTTTCAGAATATTTTTACGAATATCAATTACGAGTTTATAATAGCATAATTGATAGCTAAAAAGCTTATTTAATTCACTTATTGTGGTGTGAATATTTAATTTTTTGCAATGGAAATACTTCCAATGTACTTTAATATAATTTTTGTATGATTAAGCATAACTGTTTTTAAAAATAATTGCAGGCAGTGACGAATGAGGCCGTCGCTGAGGCCCACATTGAAAATTACGCCTTAAAGTTATTCCATTGGGCTGATTCCAACGATAGGGCATCCGTTTTCAACAAGTAATTCTATTAGGTATTATAATTTAATGTATATTTTGGGTTTTGAAGTCAGAATTAATTCATAATTATCTCATTCAGAAACGTGGTGAAGGCCTTTTATACTTCGGGAATTCTATTTGACCTGTTGGAGAACTTTGGTCCAGTAAACGAGGAATTCCAAAAAACACTGAAGTATGCCAAATGGAAGGCCGCCTACATTCACAATTGCCTAAAGACTGGAGAAACTCCACAGCCTGGTCCAGGTTGGAAAAATTATTAAAAATTAAATTATAAATACTTCTATAAAAAAATAAGATATATGAGGAATGTTTGAGCTTCTAAAATAAAAATAAACGTAGCTCCTGGAGGAGGAGAGTTTGATGATTATGACGAGAGTCAAAACGAGCCTCAGCAGCCAAATATTGGATGGACGCAGCCGACCCAGCCAGAAACACATAATAACGTAAATTTTGATATGCAAGAGCAAGATCAAATCAGAAATTTCCAGCCCACCCCACCAGTAGCTGCGGCTTCCTTTCAGCCTTCGCCTAAAGTGGTAGTCCCTTCCGTCCAGCCATCTCCAGGGGGAGAACACCGTAAATACATAATTAACTAATGAAAAATGAATAGCCAATGATAGCGAACCATAAAATATTAATAAATTACAACCTAATTTTCAGATCTGTCAGTGGAACAGATTGCAAAGGCGCAAAAGTATTGCAAATGGGCGGCATCGGCTTTGGACTACGAAGATGTTTCCACGTCCATTGATAACCTTACGAAAGCTTTAAGACTTCTCCAGACAGGACAAGATAATTAAATTGTGCTCTTATTATTAATTGTTTATATGAATATTGCGAATTACGGCATTACATACCCGGCGCTACGTTCATTGGCATTTAATCGACTAATCGTATAAATAATTAAAATCAAGTTGGAATGGAAATCAATAATTAATAAATTATTAACTCAATCAATCGATTACTCTATTTCTACTTTAAAAACAATAAGTTTTAAATCTCTATGGGGGTTTTCCAATGAAAGCCATCATTGTTTAATTCTGTAATAAAAAGTAGCTGTATTCAAATTAAACGTCAATTAAAGGGTATTTGTCATTTAATAAATGTGTCTTCTCACCTAAGTACCCTCATCCGCCTTAAGTAATGTTTCTCCTTGACACAATCTACATGACATGCACCAGACCGACACAATATTTTCAATATTCTCAGGGGTTTTGGCAATATCTTACGTAGGGGATCACAAAAAATTGTTTAGAATCTTTCTCAGATATTCTATTCCGTTATATTATGCGTTATATATTATTATCAGAATATGTTGTGTTAGGTAGGTATGCTAAGTAGTCTACGCTGTATACGCTAACCAGAAAACATCAGAATTTTTTTTATCTAAGTGAAGGGTAAATAACTTTCTTAACTGATTTAATTCTGACTGAATTCACAGTCCAATATTAAGCAAACAGCTTTTTATTACATGAAATCCGCTGTATGTTACATTAAATAGGTCTCCATCCTTAAGTAGGTAACTAAAACCGTTTACAACAACATCATATGTCCATCAAATGAAAGTTAAATATTAATCGTTGAAAGTTATCAATAATTGAAAATGATGGGCTGTGGATTAATAGAACAGGATCACAGGCGAAAGTACGGGGCTCGAAGTTTGGTGACTAGACGAAAATGAACGGCATCAATAAAGAAATCGGATGAATTTTGAACGGCATCACAAGCATCCCAATGCCTATACCATACCAATGCATTATTTTGACGAGACTATCGCATATTTTACTTCAAAGCTATAATATCCCATTCTCTGCAGGCATGAATCTTATATATAGAATCAACTGTCCTTATAGTTGAGCGATTTAATTACATTCTTATGTTACATGCTTTTAAATAAATGTGTTATAACCGATATTATTCAATCTAAAGTCATCAAGGAAATATTCGAGTGTAGCATAGAATAAATGGTATTACAACTTAAATAGCAGCTAAAGTAAGTGGATATATCGCATTTCGATTCCCCATTTAGCCTGTCTAGTAACCGGAGGTGCCGCATGCCGGTGACAGTTTCACTGCCCACTATACCGCGCACGGTCTAAAGATGGTGTGGTACCGTTCACAATTCATCCAAATTCGTGCTACTGTCCATTTTCACCTTCTCACAGAAATTGGAACACCGTACAGATTTCCCAACTGATCCGTCCACAAAAATCATTTCCTAGAATATGTATTCTTATGTGTTGGCTCAACACGACAGCTATGATCAATTCTATCTAACTTTTGTTAAAATTTACAAATGGTGAAAACAAAAGACCAGGTTGATATTGTTGAGACCCATCGTTTCGGATTTTCCCATTTCCCACCCAATTTTGATATGCCAAAGGGAAACGTGGGAAATTTCCCGGAAATGGAAATGCACTTTTTGAAAATGAAAGAAAAATTGCGATAACTGACAAAACACAGTACTTTTACGCATTTTAAAAGCCTAATGCATATAAAAATGCATTCTGCATTTTTTCGTTTCATCCCACCCACTCTTTGATTTTCCACTTGTCTTACCCACTTGGCGTTTTGTTTTCAACTTTTTCCCACTGGGAAATTGGGATACTTCCAACTCTTCCCAGTCGAAATCATGTTAAGACCATAATAGTTATAGCAAAGCGTTACCACAATTGGAATGATATAAATTTAATATGGAGTTTCGGTGATCATGTTTGTCATTTTCTTTATTTGCACCTTTTATACTTTTAGGATTTTAAAATAAAGAATTGCTCTTAGAAGTACTCCTTGTGCAATTAATAATTACATTTTTTTCACATTTTACATGATGATCACTAATAACTAAGTCGGTGATAATTCCAGAAAATATGTGATATTACTAACGATTCAATCATTAATTGTTCAACTATTGTGGGCCACCGAGTGGTTTAAGCAATAAGAGAGCTATTTTTCAATATTTTGATCCAGCTTGAAGTAAGACCATTTCATAGTATTAAATAACATCTTTAGAAACTATTACAAGATGGTTTAGTTTCAGTATGAATATCTAAAGCGTTTATTACTTAGCTTTTTATTAGTAAGCAATTACAAGAGATAAATTCTACACACACAATATATATGTTAATTCATTTCATTTAACTTTTAATTTAGTTTACCTTATTAGCATTAGACAGGTATGAAATATAACATTATATTTACTTCTACACTCGTAAATATGTTCTATCCCTTTGAGGTGGCAAGATGTTTTTTATTTTTTTTATTTTCAAAATGTAGTTTTGCTTTAATAAGCACATCAAAAACAACACTACCCTTGACTATCATTATGAAAATGCTTATTTTGTTGACATTACCTATTAGTTAATGGATTACTGAAAGGTGAGGATCATTTCAATGGACCTTTCGACGACTGAAGCCATGAAATTGAAAGTGGTTGATCTTTCCAAGTTAAAGAACGATCCGATTTCAATTCGAAGTGGTCGAAGTGACCTGGCCCATTTTTTGAGATATTTGTTGCTCGCCTTTTCTTGCAACATCAGAATGAAATCCCTGGATTTTATATTCATGTTAGCTCCTGAAGGGATAAGCAGAGCCTCTGGTATAATCAAATAGACAAGTAATGTTGGGAAAATCATAAAATAGGGCATCGGGATGACATTATGAAGGGCGACGTTGACGTAAATTGTCATTGAAGTTAGTAGGAAAGCCACAACAAGGAGAGTCGGAGCAACAATTATCGCATGATTATTCAACATTCTGTTGGTCAAGATGTGGGAAGAATACAAATTGACAATACAATTTTGGAACTCTTTCAACTGCTTTTTTTTCGTTTTTATATTTTTCTCTGAATTCATCTCTGTCAAGAGGGGCGACATTATTTCGGCTGTGCAATCCGTCAGAAAGGTCAACCAATAATTCCCAATTGCAATGCATGCAACAGCTGCTTGAACGTAGATGAGAACGATAGCCCCGCAGAACATAGTGGCATGGAAAATCAACAACGTCAATGCCAAAGCTATTATCCAAGATTCTGCCAGGAATTTCGGTAGACATTCCGTTAGGCATCGGTTGAAAGGTCCCATTGGGTGCAGAACAAAAAATATTGCGACGAAAATGGCTGATGGAACTCCCACATGCAGATATCCCCGTAGCCATAATGCGACCAAATCCCATTCAGGCTCCTTCCATGCCTTAAATTTGAATAAGATCTCTAATACCCAGGAAAAAAGAAAATAAACTAAAATAAATATTTCTCAAATGTTCAGTAAAAGCATTTAATGTATAAGGGTATAAGTAATAAAGTAATTCGTAATTCGTATCATTATTATGAGAATGAAATAAATAACAAAGATTTACTTTTGTTTCGATCGTCAAATCTGATGAAACCATTATTCAGGGTAGCAAATTCTTCTCCTTTCCACAGTAAATTGAAGTTGAGAATGGTCGTGATGCTGGATACTATGACGGTAAGGAAAAACAGGATAATTTCGGGTATGCTGAATGTGGGATCCGGGTACAAATATTCGAAGGTGAGCCGAATGACAGAGTACACTGCCACGACGAACATTAATATGGACAATGACAGCCAACTATAATAATTACCTTTGCTTTTTGTGTAGAAAATAAGATCTGAATTTTTTTGACAGTCAAAAGGGAGATATTTTAATTTTGTGCCATACCAATAATTCAACTCAAAAGTTTTCTTCAGTTGTTGTGATGCCATGCTGTTAGCAGTATCTATGGACAGTTTTTTTTGGCGTACGGCTTACACTCTCAATACTGGTTTGGATATTCTGATATTGATAGTGTACAAAAATGTTATTTCCATTATTTTTCATTTTAACCACTAAGGGAGCGTCCATATATTACGAAGACCATTTTTTCAGTGCGGACCTTCAAAACCATCCATTAACTGACGAACAGGGAAAAAATAAATTTGAACGCTTTATGAAATGCATGCGAAAGCAAACAGACAACTAATTTTATTTCTGTAAACATAAAAATCTCCTGCAAGTGATGTTACGAAGACCTGAACTCGAACCCCCCCTCCCCTTGAAGACTTCTGTGAAGACTTTTTTGGAACCCCACCCACCCTAAGCTGTCTTCGTAATATATGGACGCTCCCTAATTGGCAAGAAATTGTTTTACTACTACACAGTACATATTCAGATGACGTATTCACGAAAATCGTTGTTACTGGCCGTGCGTACTACAAAAGGAATGTAGTAAATGTTATACGATAGTAAATTCCTCCATAAATTTTTTACATAAAATTTTTTAAACATTTTAAGTACATTTTGTAAAAATTGCTAAGGTTAGTCTTTAAGATTGGAATCTTCTGAATTTTATAATGGTCATATTGGTTGCTAATAATCTGAATCCATTATATATGTTAATTTGCATGCTTCATTAAAACAGAAAACAGGTACCTAAGCAGAAATTATTGAGAATGTGAGTTTAATACAATTAATCACAAACTAATAATTAAAAAAGTCCAAGCATTACGTACTGTCAATTTTTTCCCTTGAGTTAATATAGTCAAGGTTGCACA